>JAJMJR010000040.1:0-99426 GCA_030569075.1 Suzukiozyma sphagnicola
ATCTGCTGGAGGTTTCTCCGCGCGAGTTCGAACCTCGCATCCTTCACTATTTTTTAGATTTTTTGCTGCAATTTTGGTTAGTAGAATTTACTGAGTTAAATGCATTCGTTTGATAAATTATTGGTGTTACTTTATGTTACTTTTTGTTCATTTTTAAATATATACAAATTTCTCCACTCAATGGAGTACTAAGAATATAAAAAAATTATTAGATATCAAAAGAAATACTTCTCCTTCACATCAGATCTATTGTTGAATTGGCATTGAGGTGGATGGTTTCATTACTTCGGAATCTACAGTGTTAGATTTCCATAAAGCAGTGATGGTCTTTGGTTTGGTTAAGAAGGTGATACCACTCTTACCGTAAAAGTTCAAATCTCCCAAGAATGAACCTCTGGAACCAGTGAATGAAAACATTGGTAAAGGTACTGGAATTGGTACATTAATACCAACTTGTCCAACATCAATTCTTTTAGTGAAATATTGACATGAAGCTCCTGATCCAGTGAATAATGATACCCCATTACCATATTTATTATCGTTAATTAATTTAATGGCTTCATCTAAAGTATCAACATTAACGACACTTAAAACTGGAGCAAAAATTTCTTCATCATAAGCTCTCATACCAGGTTTAACATTGGTTAAAATAGTTGGACCTAAGAAATTACCTTTAGTGAATCTTGGATCAGAAGATTTAAAGTTTCTCCCGTCTAATTCCACAATTGCTCCACTATTTTTAGAATCTTCAATGATTTCTTCGGCTTTAGTTAAACTTGAAGGATTGATTAATGGACCTAAATCAGAAGATTTATCAAATCCAGATCCAACTTTCAATTGTTTTGCGTCATGAATGATGTCAGCAATCCATTCTTTGGATTTACCAACAGTGACTAAAACAGAAATGGCCATACATCTTTGACCGGCAGCTCCAAAGGCAGCCCCGTTAATGGCGTTGACGAATTGTTGTTTATCAGCATCTGGTAATACAACCAAGTGATTTTTAGCTCCCAAATTAGCTTGCACTCTTTTACCTAAAGAAGTACCTCTTTCATAAATATATTTACCAGCTTTGTCACCCCCAACGAAAGTAATGGCTTTAATTCTTGGATCGTCAATAATTTTGTTGACAGTGTCATGTTTCCCATGGACAATGTTAATAACACCAGGTGGAACACCAGCTTTAGCAGCCAATTCAGCAATAATCATGGCAGCACCTGGAACTCTTTCGGATGGTTTCATCACAGTAGTATTACCAGTGACCAAAACTAATGGTAACGACCATAATGGTACCATGGCTGGGAAATTGAATGGACAGATAGTACCAATAACACCTAATGGTTCTCTAATCATTTTAGTTTCCATATCGGTGGAAACTTCCAAGGTTTCCCCTTTTAAGTCATTAGTGATGTTACAGGCAGCTTCAGCCACTTGTAAACCTCTAGTAACATCCCCTTGCGCGTCAGCAAAAGTTTTACCTTGTTCTAAAACAATAACTGATGCTAATCTATTCATGTTTTCTCTTAATAATTGCACAAATTTAAATGCAATCCCTTGTCTTTTGATGACACTATAATTTTTCCACACGTCAAAAGCGGCATGGGCAGATTCCACTGCTTGTTCCAATTCTTCAGCGGTTGACTGTGGAACTTTAGCAACGACATTATTGGTAGCTGGATCATGAATATCAAACCAAGTAGTAGAGGCCGATTTGATAAACTTATTGTCATGGAACGATGGCGTCAAGTATGGTGCATCCTTGCTGGTAGTGTGGTTCGTTGGAAACGAATCAACTGTAGAAGACAAACTAATGGTGGTTTGATACCTCAAAAAGTTATTAGCAATAACTTGTAAATTATGCTTTTGTTTGAATCCACGTAACAACATTATGTACAGTTTCGAATCTCGATTTCGCAGTTATAACAACAGGTAGTTTGGTTGTGTTGCGCTGTCTAATTTTTATAAAAACTGTTTTTGCTGCATTTTGCAACCTTTTTATACAAATGTGAAAGTCCCCTCATGGGATCCGATAACCGCTCAGTTGCGGATGTCGGTTTCCTTACACGTGACTTCTCACATGACATGTGCGCTGGGGATTTGGGTGATAGTGAGGTGGGGAGGATTTGATGGAGGATTTTGTTTGGAATAGCCGGTTATCAACGGGACACGACAACTAGGTGGTGATATGCCTAATGTTGGCCTGGAAGAATTAGAGATTTCACGTGAGTAGAGTATTTCCATGGAACGAAGTGGGGGTCGTTATCCGTGGTGTTTTGGAGCATTGGAAGCTGTCCCGGTTTGAGTAGTAGTTCCGAAACAGTGTGTAGAGGAAGAGGTGAATCGATGATACAATTCTGGTAGTAGCGACAACAAGGAAGGTATAAAACCAGCTTTGGCACACATTTGGCACAAATGTGGCAGGGCTGTTGCTACAGTTCATGTAGAGTATTCCTGCTGGTAGATGAGAGTAGTAGATAGAGTAGCAAATGGGTGGTGCACTTTCACGCTGTTACTTTATGTAATCATTCACCCTACTGAATAAGATGACTTACATTTCTTTAGTCAACGTCTATGTATATTCTATTCTATAACAATTTATATTCTCTCATACACTTGGATTTTTCGTTTTCGTATCTCAAATTTGTTTGCAAGACTTATGCATTACATCCTTTATTCCAAAGATCGTAGTATAAATCTAACAAGCACGAAGTACTCCATGCTTGAGTAGGCGAAGAATCGTGACATATTTCTCCATCTTTGTTTGACAATTCGGTCAAACCTGCCCATGGACTTTCACGAATCCATTCGATATGTCCTTGTAACCTATCACTGATTTCTCGTCTAATAAGATTCAATGGTTTTCCATTTTGTAAATCAAAACTAACCATTGCTCTTAAAAAGTAACCGGTATTCCAAACCCATTCTGGCCCTTGGTGATAATTTCTACCTTTAGAGGTTGCAAAATCTTCACTATCTTCGCCGTTATTATAATATGGGCGATAATTCCAATCCGAAGGATCAAGGGTTCTCATTCCAACTGGTCCTCTAATTGCTTTATCAGCAATCTCTAACGCTTGAACAGCATGTTCCAAGTCAAATAATTCAGGTGCTACCGTCATGGCAATTGCAAAATTTGGTCTTAATTGGTAATCTTCATAGGCTTTTCCAGACTTGTATAAATCCTTGTAAACCCCTCTCCTGTTAATTAAACTAGAATCAACATTATAATTAATATCATCGTCCTTATTAATTGGGATATAGTAACACTTTTCAAAATTTGCTTGAAGTAACGCTTCCCATTGTACAAGTGTTATTTTACTACCATCATTTTTGGTCACCTCTTCGTAGGGAAATTGACCTTCCTTGTGCAATTTGTTGACCCATCTTAATGTACTCTTCAATAAACCTTGCAATTCAATTGCACCCCCATCTCTAGGAGTTCCGGGAACACCTTTCGATCCAGCTTTAGAACTTTCACCCATCTTATCCATCCAGGTACCACAATTATACTGCGATCCTCCAAGAACAACACCAGTTTCCCAATCTATATTCACTTCTACATTAAATCCTTCGTCCTTCATTTGTGAATCAAGATTTGGCCCCGCATTAGCTTCCCGATATTTGATACCTCTAGCGTGACGACTCAAAATCTCATAAATAATATCTCTTATAGATGTTTCGTAGCTAAATGCTCTTGGATCATCATATGTGACATAAGTGTCGTCTAACGGAAATCTTCTTTTGACTTTTTCATCCAAAATGCTGCTCCCATTTGGAGCCATTTCAACATATTCTTGGACAGCTTGAGCAAAGAACCAAGCAGCATCTCTAGCATTATATCTTGGGTTTCTTCCAGCATCCAATAGATTTGGAATTAATCCATGCTTCAACGTCTGAGCAAATCCCAAAATATGATTCTTGGCATCTTCAAACCTACCAGGAATCAACATTAAACCTCTAAATGAAATGAAGACATCTCTACCCCAACATCTCATATAATCATTACTGAAATGAGGCAATCCAGCAGCAATACATGGTACTTGCTCTAATGCTTTTAATGAAGTATTATTCATATTTCCAATCATTTGCACTGATGTCAAAGCTAATCTTTGCACAAAATTGGTAGACCCTTGTAATAATTTGTCAAAACATCTAAGGGCTCTAAATCTTGCAGCTTCATAAGCAATACCAATAGCCAATGCAAAATAGTGTGGTCTCAAAAAGTATGGGACGGATCTAATTGCATCTGTTCTTGACTTCAACCAATCGTGGAACTTCCCTAAATTTTTAGAAGTTTTAACATACTTGTCCAATCTGTTGACCACATAATCTAGGGCCCATTCACCATCTCTCAAATGATTACATATAGGGTGCGCCAAGTCGTTTTGCCAAATAACATCTCTTAATGCAATGTTCCAGCCTTCCAAACCGGCATAAATCAAACTTCCATAACCAGGGATATTATAAACTCCTTCACTACCCGCACTTGCATCTCTTTCCTCAGGCTCACACCTGTAAAGCAAGGCATTCAAATCAAACAAATCCAAATCTTGAGATGCTTCGATAGCACCTTCTCTTAAGAATTGATCTAATTTTATGTCAATGGTTGGAATTTCAGTAGAGAATACAGCGATTGAACCTGGAATAAATGAGTCGTCAACCTTAATAACAGTTTCATTCCCGTTGAATTCAATTGAAGGGGATGGAAGTTCTTCAACTTTCACAGGGATTCCAGATAAATATTGCTTATCAGAAACGGGTTCACCAGTAACTTTTAATGTGTAGTTAAATTCGTTCTTCACAACAGTACCACTTAAAACAACAGGAGATAAGATTTGTGGTCCTTCGTAGGTTGAAAATTTGGTTCTTGCAATCAAGAACCACCCCTTACCTGTTCTCGCATTGGCTCTTTGGATAGTGATGTACTGGCCCTCGTGGTGAATGTACATTTCATGATCACGTAAGATATCTTCTGTCTCTTCTGCGAGACTTTGTCTAATTGCATTTAATTTACTTTTAACAAATCCGATACCATTTTCTCTCAGGTCATATTGTCTCTTTTCAGTTACAACATCCAATAATTTCGGATAAATCTCATCATAACCATACACAGACCCAATTGCTGAAGAACAGAATGCAACCAAAGCTGCATTTGGCAAGGTATCTTCTGGGGTTCTCTTTTGAGCCGGAGTTTCGTTATCGTGAGTACAATCCATGAATAACGCATGAGGTAATTGTGCAGTTAACACTTTTGGGATATCCAATTGAGTATAAGTATCTATACCTGATTGTTTTACTGGTTCTTTGTCAGCAGGATAGGAGAAATGATCCAACGGTAACCAAGTTAATGATCCAATTGGTCTACCTCCATGCTTATGAACTAACCTAGATAATTCTTGCACATTCCAAGCTTGCATTGCTTCTCTTATTAATGAGTTAATACCCAACCGTTCCACAAAAATCTTATCCATCTCTTCTGAGCCGGAAAATAATTCAGCAACAACATATAAATTAGGATTGACCTTTCTAGCTTCATCTAAAAGTGCTTCTCCTACATGTAATGGAGTCGAATGGGCATTATCTAATCTAAATCCATTGAAAACAGAGGCACACATTTGAGAATATTTGATCATCATATCCCAGAGGAATGGCGAATCTTCTCTTTTGTCACCATATCTCAATTTAACACAGTCGCTCCAAACGATAACTTCTCTCCTTAAGTAAGCTTTTGAGCTACTTGAGGCAAAATCGACCAATGGGTTTCCACCCCAGATCCAACCATTATTGGCAAGAGCCCATATCTTACCATTGGATTCAAATCTAGTAAAATAACTCTCAACAATTGGATTTTCTGCAGTAATGGGGCCCAATTTAGGACCATTGTCATCAAGGCGTAAAAATTTGATTCTGTCACCCAACTGTGTCTTAATAGTATCTTTATCATTGTTGAATTCTTTGTAAAGCAGCAAATTTATTTCGTCAATAATAGATTCTGCTTTATTTATAATAGTTTCAAGATCGATATTTTCAGAAGCAAAATAGCCATATAATATTCCTAGCAATTTAATAGGATCCAAAGCATTGGCAAATCTTGTTGAAAACACAATATTTGAGTGAATGTTGGAAATTTCTACCGTATACTCAGCCAATTGTTTTAAATCGTTTTTGATTTCACTAGGAACTTCAATGGAGGTTACATTAGAGTGAGCATTATAGGTTGATTTCAAATCTTCAATAATCGATTTCTTATCAAATACATAATATTGCCATAATTGTAAAGGTTCAATTACATGAGTCGACACCGCGTCCATGATTCTTTTTATATCGTCATCTGAATTAACGGTAGATGGCAAGCCGTATTGCGATAATTCGTTGGAAAATTGTAATAATTTATCTTCCAATTCAATGGCAGAAATCAAATGAGGAGCCGTTTGTGCATTGTATCCAGCCTCAGGATGAGTTCTCAACCAAGTGGAGTTATCGGCGGTATGGTTGAATACGACATCAGTCAAGGAAAGTAAGTTATTCTCTTTCAAGATAGATTTAATTTGGCTAATAGCTTCGTCATTGTTCTTAAAGAGAGAATCATCGAATTTCAATTGATCAAAGATAGAGTATGGAGAATCAGAACGACCTCTCTGTTGCAATGGAGTGAAATGAACCATGTTGTAACCTTTTTCGGCGATATATTTGAAGAACAGGTTCCATTGGTCGAGGGGGCCGATCCATTTGGACACCACCGATTCAACATTGATCGAGTTAAATGCAATAAACTTGTTATTGATGGCTAAATTTGGTGGTACATTAAAATAACACTTGTCTGATATTTTAGATTCGTCTTGACAGTCATAAGTCAAGTAGAAACAGTAGGCACCGGGATTGTAAATGTTGACCGCAATGGTGATATCGGTGGAAATGGACTCGGAAATGGCATATTCAAAGAAACTGTGTCTGTCAAAGGCTGTCTCAACTTGAGGAGGAACATTAATGAAAAGTTTCCCGTTGGAAGTAATGACGGAGCCTCCGTCTATAGTGAAAATAAGCTGGTAAAGCACATCGCCATCTCGGTGGTTAGGAGGTAATGGCAAGCTTGGTAAGATTAACACTCCATTCTTGATATATTCGTTATTGACCGGTTCACCGGTGTCAGATAACCGAAGTAGAATAGACCTCATGATTAGGCACGTAGCAGAAGCAGTAAGGAAAAACGGTTAAGGAAACAGCACTACTTGTTTGCGACAATAGATTCCAAAGTTTTTCCGTAAAGAAGTAGGCAGTTAAAGATAGAAAAGCAACTGGACCGGAGTACACCAGACAAGACAGCATATAACGAAATGAACATAGTAAGGCGAGCATGGCGGAAACACTGGAGAATGTGGGCGTTTGCAGGAATTCCATGCTGAGGAAACCTTGGCAGTGACTGTTGCATTCCATCGAGTTTAAATGGTGTGAAGTAGATCCAACAGAACAAGTTGCGTTGTAGAGGGTTCAGATACTGTTGGCACTTGCAGTAGGAGCTTGTCAGTATATTTGGGAACAGGCAGCGAAGAATGCAAGGAATAAAGCAGGAATATGGGGCGATAGTATGTGGTAGCGCCGCAAGCTTGCTAGGTTGATGGTGACTTCTTTGGGAGTGGGCTTGCAATAGGTTTCAAATATCTACAGAGTAGAAGAATTTCTATAATTGCATTGTTCTTGTACGAAAGTTGAAATGGGATACTTTATTTAGTTTGGAGGGATGTGAGTAAATGGTCAAGTTAATGTTGGTGTAGGAACAATCGTACTAGTTTGTCGAAAGTTATGGTCTCAGTTCCTACGGTCTGAAAGAGTACCAATATACTCCTTATTCTACCATAATTCCTTTCCCGTTGCAGAAAGTTCAATGTAGAGAGTCTAAATGTACGGTTTGTTGCCAATTTAGGTAATTTGCAGCCATTTTTCCCTTCAACTATTATCGTTCACACAACTCCAGATTATATCTCACTCCAAATCCTAACCCCCTCTAAAACAATACTACACTATAGAACACGATTATCTCGCATTTACCTCTAACAACTGGATGTATCAGCTTATCCAAAGATACATCTACCTTAAAAGAAATCGCACAACCTTCACTTCCTCCTAAATTCATTGTCCCTCGTCACAATCTTAGTACTCGCAAAGTCCTACAAATATAAACCTTTACATCAAAGTCTATAAACGACTACTGCCAACACCCCACAACCACACACCCCACAACCACACAACCACTACTGCCAGTGAGTTGGTTATCAGCTACTAATCATGAAGAGGCACCACGCGATAAAATACGACATACTCCAAATAAATATCGCAGTTCTTCGCGCGACATTTTCCTCAATTTTCTCTGAGTTGTCCTCTCCAATTAATCAACACCACCGTTTAACAACAGTGAACTATAGACGACAGAAGCAAAATACTAAGGATGAATTTCGAAGAAGCGGAAGATATCAACGGGGTACGTTTTGCGTGGAATGCATTTCCATCCACCAAAGCGGAGGCGGGTAAAATCGTCGTACCAACCGGTGCGTTGTATACTCCATTGAAGAATAGAGCCGATTTACCAATGGTGACCTACGACCCGTTATTTTGTTCCAATCAGCTGTGTAAAGCCATTTTCAATCCGTATTGTTCCATTGATCCATCGGGATTTTGGAAATGTCCGTTATGTCAATTTAGAAACCCGTTACCTGGTCAATACCATGGGTTAACACCAGAAAACTTGCCAACGGAATTGAAACCAGAGAGTTCCACTATCGAGTATATCACGGCTAGACCAGTGCAAAACCCGCCAATCTTTTTGTTTGTTGTTGATTTATGTCAAGATGAAGACAACTTGAAGGCATTAAAAGAGACCTTGGTCATATCTTTAAACTTATTACCTCCAAATGCATTAATTGGGTTGATCACCTATGGTACTATGGTACAAGTACATGATTTAAGCTCGGAAAAAGTGTCTAAATCATATATATTTAGAGGTGATAAGGAATATAACGAGAAACAAGTCAGTGAAATGTTGACTAGATCAGTTATATCTCCTCATGGTCAACAACCTCAGTTTTCTAATTCATTATCAAGATTCCTTTCGCCAGTGGAAGATGTAGAATTTCAATTAACCTCAGTATTAGAAAACTTATCCAAAGACCCTTGGACGGTTGCCAATGGTGATAGAGCTTTAAGAGCTACTGGTTCTGCTTTAAATGTTGCTATTAATTTATTAGGAGCAACCTTCCCAGGTTTTGGTGCCAGAATTATGTTGTTTTCTGCTGGTCCTGGTACTTTAAGCCCTGGTTTAATTGTTGGTCAACAATTGAAAGAACCAATTAGATCGCATTCAGATATTGACAAAGACAGCGCCAAACATTTTAAGAAAGCCATCAAATATTATGATGCTTTAGCTGCAAGAGCAGTTAAAAATGCACATACTGTTGATATATTTGCCGGTTGTTACGATCAAATTGGTATGTTAGAAATGAGAAATTTATGTAACCACACTGGTGGTACATTATTATTGTCAGATGCTTTTACCACGTCTATTTTCAAGCAATCATTCATTAGATTGTTCGATAAAAAAGATGAAGATGACACCTTATTAATGGGGTTCAATGGTACCCTTGATATCAAAACATCTCGTGAATTAAAAGTTTCCGGTTTGATTGGACACGCATCATCATTAAATGTTAAATCAGCCAATGTGTCTGAAAATGAACTAGGTGTTGGTGGTACTTCGCAATATAGATTATGTTCAGTTAGTCCACAACACACCTACGGTATATTTTTCGATGTTGTCAACACTCAAGCTTTACCACAAAACTCTCAAAGTTATATTCAATTCATCACTCATTATCAACATGCTGGAGGTACCTATAGAATTAGAGTTACTACAATTTCTAACTTCTTAACTAGTGATGAACAAACATTGACTAATTCGTTTGATCAAGAAGCAGCATCAGTATTAATGGCTAGGGTTACTTTATTTAAATCGGAACAAGATGATGGTGCTGATGTATTGAGATGGATTGATCGAATGTTGATTAGATTGTGTCAAAAATTTGCTGATTACAGAAAAGATCAAGAAGAATCGTTTAGATTAGGACCACAATTTCAATTATATCCTCAATTTATTTATTATTTGAGAAGATCACAGTTTTTACAAGTATTCAACAACTCACCTGATGAAACAGCATTTTATAGACATGTTTTGTTAACTGAAGATACTAATAACTCCTTAATTATGATCCAACCTACATTAACATCTTTCTCACTAGATGGAGAACCAGAGGCTGTTTTATTAGATTCGGTTTCAATTAAAGATGACAGAATTTTATTGTTAGATACCTTCTTCCATATATTAATTTTCCATGGTAAGACTGTTAGTCAATGGAGAAAAGCTGGCTATCAAAACCAACCAGAATACGAAAACTTCAAGACATTATTAGAAGAACCTAAGATAGAAGCAAGAGAATTATTAATCGATAGATATCCATTACCAAGATTTATTGATACTGAAGAAGGGGGATCACAAGCAAGATTCTTATACTCCAAATTAAATCCATCGATAACATATAATAGTTCAGAATTTGTCACCAACAAGGGAGCAATTGTCTTAACTGACGATGTTTCATTACAAGTATTTATGAGCCATTTACAAAAGTTGGTTGTTTCTGGTTCCAGTTAAAAGGTTAGATAGGTTAATGTAATCATGTTTAGACAATGTACAACAAAGTACAACAATGTAGCAATAATAACTGGGAACTATTGATATCCAGTCTACAAAATCTCTGACCGCGGTAGCGGGAGGCGTATCTATGCCATCTACACTAATTGACCAAGCAAGACTGAAAAGGGCATTAACACCACTAGGAACATGATTTTAAGTATCTCGAGAGGACATCGACATATCTGCAGTACAGTCTTACATTGCAACTCAGATTGATGACATTCGGCGAACGGGCCGATGCCTAGAAGCAATCAATAAATGCTACCAAGAACAAAAACAAACAATTTAAAAAATACCAAAGATAAAACTCTCATCGCAACGATTGGCCCAGGCTGGCAGTTCGATATGAAATTCAACAAACTCTATTTGGAAAGTACAATGTTCCGAGCTAAACCCCGACCATCAAATCTAAGTTGTTTTGCCTAACATTTACCAACAGCATATATTCATTCACTCACATAAATCCCATCCGCCAACACATTACCCCATGAGAACCAACCTAATCACAGCCAATCATTTGCTTGAATCCTTCGCTATCACTCGTGCCTTAGCAATTTTAATTGCTTCAATCTCCGAAAATCTGGGGTACACCGCATCGGCGGAAGGTTCCGAAATATTTGATCTCGCGCAGAAGCCGACTCACTCGAAGCCCGTGCCATATTGCACCAGCAGTAGCTCTTTTTGCTGCTAGAAAGTAATTTCTACCCACCGCTGGCTTGTACCGTCTATATGGCCATACTCCCTCTATATACTGTGCCAGAAAGTGGCACTATTAACCGTGATGCATCTTCGATTTTCTCGTCTCGTAACTGGAGTTAATACGTGTGCGACCACCAATTGCGCATTTTGTTCTTATCCCCGATTCTACTGCTGCTGTGAAATGAGCTGGAAATAATATTCTAATTTATGCTTACCAATAGTAAGCCAAGGATCAACCATTTGCATTCGACAGTGGAGGCTATTTTCTACATTTGGTAATTAAGTGTATTGGCCAGTTTGCCGCTGTGTTCTGACGTATTTGTGACACTTTTTCGTATCGTATTGTTGGCACTGTAAATCAGTCATTACATCTTTATATCTTGGGAGGAAAGCCTTGGTTTTCTTTCGTTTGAAGTTATCGAAAAGCTATTTTTGGTATTACGTTTACGTATACAATTTAAAGTGATTGTGGACATTCTTGAAAGCAAAGCTTAATTACCAGTTGCACTTTAAGTCTAATAACTTTTATACTAAGTTTCGTATAACCCATTGGTATCTCAATTGTCTGCTTTTCCTAGCTGACTATCCAGGTAAACCATAGCAGAATTACCTATCGACAGATATACACATTTGACCAACACATCCATGGAGGTCGCAAGTCATATTGTACCCACAAGCGAAGATATCGCACACTCCAGTACTGCGAATTCCAACTCATCGTTAAAAGGCGAAATCTCACCTCGAAATTCTATAGATCATTCCGTAGATCCATTGAAGAATCATGAGTTAAAAGTCTTGGCTGACGGTAAAGTCATGAAGGTGCAAAAACTGAGACAACGGCGTATTCTCTCGTGTGTTAATTGCCATTCAAAGAAGATTAAATGCAGCAGAATCCATCCAATCTGCAATAACTGTGAAAAATTAGGTATTGATTGTAAATATTTTATAAACGAAAGAGTGAGCAGGGGTGGTAAAAAGAACCTGAGACTAACAGAAGATCAAGAAGATCTAATCAATGAAAATTATACTTTGTCCAATATAAATGCAGCCTCGCGCTCCAACAGTGTGACAACCAAACTATCAAGTGATTCTTCTCACGACTACAACATCAAGTCTGAATATTCAAATGCCAGCGACTCCATGGCGATTTCCTTACCTTCTCCAAAGACTGATTTAAACGACCTTCACGATATGAGTCAGTTTCCAAAGATCAGGAATAGCACGAGTTTCAAGATAAAAGATCACGATCAGCTAATCAAAGAGCATGTTGACCTAATTCCAAAAGCAAATAGTCCTTCTATGCCAGATATGTCGTTGAACTATCTTAATTTGAATTTATTCAACCAACAAACTCAGCATGCGAACGATTCAGATGATGGATTTCAAGATTCTAGCAATGACACGAGTAACCGAGATAAAAAATCGAATAAAATAAACTATTCTACTCCGCCGAATATATCCAATAGTCTATTGCAAACCCCAATTATGAATAATCTTTCGAATAACATCACCAATATCTATTTTGGCACTAATTACTCGAATCAACAACAACAACAAGCTCAACAGAATTCACAGAATCAAACAAATAATCAAAACCCACAACAAGCACAACAAGCGCAACAGTCGCAACAAGCGCAACAAGCACAACAAGCGCAACAAGCACAACAAGCGCAACGACAAAACCAACCGCCAAGCAACCAAAATGAAGATCAATTTGCTTTTAACCTAAGTTCTTTCGCATTCACAAATAATGAAGGGTTAGCTAATATTAACTTTTCAGCATTAAACTCCCCCTCAAACTTGCAAAACCCCGTACCATTACCTTCCAACAGCAATAATAATGATAATATTAACGATAATAACGACAATAACGACTCCAAAAACAACAGTACTTCGAACTCTGGTACTTATTATAACAGAAACACGAGCAACTTTTTCGATAGTGTTCCCCCACAAATCACCAATAATAATATCAGCACTTCCAATTTGAATTACAATTCTGCAAACAATAACATGAGTAATCAGGTAATGAACTTCAATTTGGTAAACACTCCTGGTTTTGATGCTTCGTCCCCATCTGTATTAGTAAATACTAGCTTCAAAAACCAACCAATTAATCCAGGATTGCATAACTCACTTAATGCATACTCGTCAAACCCTGCCACGACTTTGAATTATCTTTACGGTACAAATACCGATTATCGTAATGATACCTTATTAGAAGAATTATTGCAGTACCTTCCTAGTTCACGCGAAAGATCATTCGAGTTAATTGATCGTTACCTTAATTCGGTACATATTCTATTGCCCATCTTGATTAATGTCAGTGAATTTTTAAAGCAGCACGAAAAATATTGGGAATTATCAACTTCTCGACAGCAGAATTCAAATTCTGGCTCGAACCAAGCCAGCAATATCAACAGTAACAACTCAAATAATCATTTGAACCATCATGTGTCCCCGGATATATCGTCACCATCATCTACATCTACCACATCTTCAGCTGCTATTGCTGAATTTAATTATCTTCAATTCTACTCCCTATATTTTCCTGTTCTATATGCTTCTACTATTTCTGAATTTGAAGAATATGATAATTTATTATTGAACCAAGATATCAATAAATATTTGAAAGGGTTTAATAAGGTGTGCCAGTATTATAACTACCCGCATGGTATCAAAACCATTTCATTGTTATTAGGCAATGTCATTATTCAATCAACATCTCCAAATCCATCTACAATGGAAATGTCTCAGATCATTAGATATGCAAAATTTTTACAGATGCATAAGGATCCTGTCAAGACATTGAGAATTAATAATTTTGAAGTTGTAAAGTTTAGGAGACTTTTATGGTGGGTTATTTTTGGTTTAGATGCTTTAACCTCCCATAATTTCTGCTTACCACCGGTATGTAGAGTTGAAGACTTCAACGTGTTGATGCCAGAAGAAGAGGAACCGATTTTTGATGAATTGGGTCTAGTGAAGGAGAAAAAGTTAAACGTCAGTATCCTTTCTATGAATGTGAAGTTTAAATTTGATAAAATTTTAAGCGAGTTAGTTTATCATTTACACAACGGATTATCTGCAAATATTAACCACACCCAAATCAATGAAATTAAGAGGATGATAATGGCGCTATTTGAAGAAGTCCACTGTGCAATTAAAAAAATGAACGAATTCTACAAAATGAATCCTCCCACAACGGTTGCAGAAATGAATTTGATTAATTTCATTATGAATCACTCTTGGAGTTTTGTAGATCGGGCTCTCATGTTGTTGCATAAAAAGATATTAATGGGAGATCCATCTAAAATAGAATATGGCGATTCACGCCAGTATTCGAACAAGAAAGACAACGACAATATTTCTGGAAAGAATCAATCGGGGGTGCTATCTTTAGCCAAATATGAAGATACTTTTGGGCACTTGCAAGAAGCCAATATTATTAAAAATTTTAACAATTCGTCTATTTCACAGCTTAAATTTAATCAATTTGATAACTTTTCGTATGAAAACATGCACAATAACCTTATACCGTCGATTTTACACAATTTGAATGATTTCTTAAAATATAATGACTTTTTGAAGTTTGGTAAATACAATTGGTATGTGAAACGAACCATACCATTAGATTCCATTATTTTGATGTTTGTGATTATAACTGTCAAATTCAGATACGAGTTTATGACATTGAGTGAATTGTGCATTTATGTCAAGTTGATAAACAAGGCATTATTTATTTTGAATAGAAAATGGTTCAAAAATGAAAAGTATAAAAGGATGTTGTCATTAACAAATTTGACTTGGGAATACATTTTGAAGAGGTTTAACATAATTACTTTGATTAATCAATACAACGAGACTAACAAAATATCCAATGGCAATGGTCGAATGGAATTTTTTGATTACCAAGTTACAAGTTATATGAATTTGAATGAGTTATTCAATGTTATGGATGTTCCTCAACCTCGGATTAAATGCGAGGATTTTGAAGAATCTATTCCTAATTATGGAAATTATAGTGAAATTCACACCCAAAATCAAAACCATTACTCGATGAAAGAATTACAAAATAAAGATTCGATTGATTTCTTTTCAAATTCATTAGGCAAAAACAACCCAAATGATGAAATCATTCCAGTTATGAATAATATTAGCAAACTTGCCCGATCTATTAACTTAACAATGGATATAAGAGCTGAATTATCTCAATTGAATGAAAAGATTTATTACGATTTAAGGAACAATTTCGTTGATATCAATGATTATTGTGCATTTTATACAAGTTTAGAGCACATTTTGCATGAATTAATGGATTACATCCATCAACCATAGTCCATATTTAGCTTTTTATTGTAACTATTTATTTTAATTTGACTAAAGTTCTTTCTTTGGTTATATTTTATAACGAATTTACCAGCACTCAATTTCGAAGGGTCAAGCTATGATTTCTATCATCTACCCCACGGTTTCTTATGTAAGGATCAAGTTCCAAATAGTTATTTGATAATTCAATGTTGAGGGCAATCTTTTCTTCTAAATAGAGGGCGCTTACATCGGGATTAGTAGCTTCAATCCATTTCCTTGAACAATCAACTAATCTCATATTTAAATCATCTCTTGCTTTCCTCAATCTTCTATAGTTGGCGTCTTTCGGTTTTGGAGGACGATCATCTCCTGCTTTTGGTACAGGATATTTGATATGCTGATCCACATCATCTTTACCTCCTAAATGAACTGGAATATTTTCGGGTTCCATGAATTCAAGTAAATCATAATAGTTTTTGGTGAAATATATCTTTGCTGCAATTACTGGGTGAATCCAATGCTTGATAATATTCCATACTGTGGAAAAGATCCATGGAGCATTATGAACTAATATATGTGATAAACTTTCCGGATAATAGGCTTCTAATACTTCAGCAATAAACTTGATTGCTGTATAATCAGCATTTTTCAAAGTAAATCCCGTTAAATCGAAAACAATCATAAGTGTGTCTTGGGATTTATTAACTTCTTGTAAATGCAATCTACTAGTTTCCATATTAAATATGATAAATCTCTGAACATCGAAAGTAGAATAATCTGAACCAAAGTGTTTTCTAGTTTCAATCCAAAATATAGGATTATTCTCGTAATCATGACCTCGCACCCATGATTTCTCTGTGGTGAAGTTCTTAAGAAATCCTTTGTTTGTCCCACTCAAATATGATGGCCCATCGGCTTCCATTAACCATTTATCCGTATAGAACTTGTTTCTCCATGTAAGTGCATTACCCATCATATTTAGAGATTCTAAGGTATTCCAATTTCTTGCTCTAACAAATCGCAACATATAATTATCAACCAAGTCATTCCTACATGCTGATATTATTGAATTCTGGAGTTCCTTTGGCGATGCCATATCCATGCCTCGGAATAATCTACTATGGCACTCGATTGGAGACTTGGGTACTGCACCAGTATGGTACAAGGTGTGAAAAACTGCCGCTCCATTGGCTTTCTTTGGTTTAGACCTTGGAAGACGTCTCACGATATTAGGGCTATTGGGATTACTTTGCTTGTCTATAGCAATTGTAGTGTTATCCAGTATGTTAGAATTTGCGGTGACAAAAGTGTCAATTGAAGAGTTATCAAGATTATCATCTTCTTTGGCTTCGTCAAACTCATACTCATCACCACTTGAAATATAATCGTCAGCAAATTCATAACTCAAATTGTAGTGATTAACAAAAACATTTATAATATCTTTACTAGGAAAAATAGCTGGCTCATACCTTTCGATATAAGGTTTGATTTGAATATCTCGTAATCTGTCTGAACTTGAGGCCCATTTTTCATCAGCCGAAATGCCCGTTCTTCTTAGTTTCCAAAAGCTTCTCCGTTTTTTGTAAGTTTTAGTAGAACTAAAAGACATAATTGACTGTTTTGTTAAAACTCTTTTCAAGGGATGAATATAATTGTCACGTCTTGATGTATTTGAAGAAGCAACATAGGATTCAAGATGTTCTACATCTTCAACACTCATATTCAATGGATAACCCCAACCTTTCAAGAAATACGCCCAGCATTGTTTGAAGACAACTTCTTGCTCGCCAGAAAGTGATTGAATTCTACCTGGACGATATTCTACTCCTTTTGGGTATGCTACTGTATCTGATTTTTTCAACTTTTTAAGACCATCAACGCTTAAGGATGACCTACTGGAGCGACGAGACAGTGAATTTGGAGGGTCTATGTGACTATTGTTCAATAATCTTGAAGATCTAGGGGTCCTACGCTGTGTTTTTAGACCTTCTAACGGATCAACCGAATTTAAATCTCTAGATTTTTTTGCATTTGATTTATTCTGGCTACCATGTTCTCGAGGATCAAGAGCTAGATTGTTTCCGTTGGCGACATAAGTTAAATGGGATTCTGAATATCTTCTCGTAAGTGGAGCTCCAGAATGATCATTCTTCGCTTGTTTTTTATTATCTAATTTGTGTTCGGGACGTTCACGACTCTTTATTCTCTTAATTTCTTGGAACTTTTGCAGTGAAGCATCCCTACTTTTAGTTCTAGTAACCTCTTCAAAGCGAAACTCATCGAATTTATGTTCTCGGGATTCCTTACTTAATACTCTCTTTAACTCTTGATATTTGACATCTCCAGCACGGGAATCACGACTCTTCGTTCGTTTGATTTCTGACAGCTTGTCATTTCTGCTCTTCGTGCGCCTAATATCGTTCACTTTTGGTTTTCGTAAAGATATTCCTCCGTGATACTCTTGGCTCCATTGTCTTGAACTAGACTGCTCGCGAGAATTACGAGGGTTTGAAGCTGTGCTTTTCTTTGAGCTATCGGTAATACTACTGGTATCATTATGCGAATTGTCGGAAACACATTTGGAATAAGTGGCAGTTGATATATTAGCAGCTGGAACTTTGGCTCTACCGTGGTTATTGGAAATACCAGAATCCATATCTTCAATTTCTGAAGGTAGAGGCGGATAGCCGGTTGCAGGGTTGATGGCAAAAATGTCACCATTACTGGTGGCAAACTCTGTGGAATCATACCTAGTAGCGGTTGAGTTGGTCTCCTGGGGAATAGGTGCGCTGATTTGAGGATCTAATTTGGAAGATTTGACACTGCTTCTTCTTCGTAATGAGCTTGGTACAAGGTTGGGGATTTTAAAACGGTGGCTTTTGTTATTTTTATTAGGTTCATCCATATTTGTGTCAGTAGGATCGTCGGATGTATTCATGGTAATATTAGTGTTAAAAGTAGAATTAGTTGATTTTCTTGCTATAGGATAATTAGTAGGATTTACCGATAAGTTGGAAAACTTGCTTGTATTGCTCTTTGTAGAATTAGAAATATCGGTGGCTGCCGACAGCCTTCTAGGGATATTTGTGTCTGGATAGTTGATGTTGCCGTTAGAGGGATGGATGAAGGAGTTTCTATTGTTGGGATGTATTCCATTCCCACTAGGGGATGAAGTGATGTAATCTTGACTGGATTGTATGATTGGTTTGTGGGGATTATAGTCCGTCTCCGAAGGAGTTGTGTGATTTGACTGGCCAGATGTGATAGAATTAGCTGCCCAAGAAGATGACAACCGTCTCATTTTTCCAGAAGTAGATACTTGAGTCGCCAGTTTGTTGGCACGAGGTCGATTACTTATTAAAGGAACAGGGTTAGAATGTTCAGCGTCAGCATTATAATCGGAATCCGAATGTGTCAAACTAAAGTGTTTTGGTTTCTTAATATACATTTTAACTTAAAAAAACAACAAAACAAAAACAAAAATCACTGGCAAATTATAATATTAATATATACACTAATAAATGAGATAATTAGTACTAGTCAGGAAAAGAACACTAATATAAGAAATACAACTTCCATTTCCCCTTTCCTGGAACAGAGAACAAATGAAAAAATGGGGTAATACTGCACTAGAACCCTCACTATGACAATCGAAATAGAAAGTTACTATGGGAAACTTCACTAGAAGTAAAGTTGAAACTATAGTCAACATAAACCAGGGAGTTACGTGTTGATCAGCTGGTACTAGATGGTTGTAATATGTCTGGTAGGTTCATTGAAAGAAATATTGATCCAGTATAACGGGAATTCAAGCTAGGTTCACGATCTTGCTGGGAGCAGGATGCATTAATTTCAATCTAGCTAATGGCTGCATTTCAGGTATAGTAGGGGATATAATATTACAGTAGCCCCTGTTCCAGTATTTCCGTGGTTTTCTATTGCTCCTGCTAGTTTCGTAATTTGCTAGTTCTTGTTTCGTTCTGTTTTGCTTCTATTGCAGATATATTATCTGCATTGTTCACTGTTTCTATTTTTTGTATAATATTAATGGTTCACAGATATACTTCTTTGTTGGGTGGCTCCTGTGGGGTTGCCACTAGATATCCGAAGCTCTTTCACTTACAGTCATTAATTGTTCATGCTCCTAGGTTGGGTGATTAGTTGTATACTTTGATGTACAATGTGTCCTTGCCCTGCCTCATTTATGTACCCCATGCATGCACCACAAAAATGATGTACTACATGACAACTATTCGCCTGATATTGTTTTGAGAAGCGACAATGTCGTGGCAAATACTGTAATATTTGTGAGGGTGAACTAATGGAATCCGCATGGGGACGCATCACTTGCTTAAAGCGATAACACCCGAATTTACGAACATATTTTAGTTTGGATCATCTGTGACTATTTTAACTTTATAGGATTAGGTTTGTTTGTTCATTTCTAAACCACCTGCGTCAGTATCTAAAGTAAAGTCTAATTTTGTGAGCTTCCATAGCGCCATTTAATACTACAATGTTTACAACATTTTTACCTACAAAAATAAAGCCAATACTTGCTGCTAAATGCACCAGCAGTGTGTTGCTTCAAATGTTTAGCTTAGTGTAGTAGCCTGCATTTCGACAGCATAGTTACTCAACAAAAATATGCTTTTCCCCGGAGCAAGAACACTCAAGCGAGACTAAACACTATTCACTGGCAGTCTGACAGGACTAATCACAACAAATCAAATGTAAAAAATTACGATATTGGACGAGACAGGAATCGAACCAGTGACCTTTTGCTTGCAAGGCAAACGCGCTACCAACTACGCCACACGCCCAAATATTTAGCTTTATATTTGTACCTAGAACTAATCGATAATACCATGGTTTCTTCATTTTATTTAAGTCCTTTTCATCAAACCATTTTATATATATATCAAAAACTGGATAGTTGTTAGAACGCCTAATGAATTTTGTAATCCGTTTCAAAACATGGAAAGGTGGTTTTTTGCACATAGATAATACCATATTCACAAAATTACTAGTGCTAGCAATGTCTTGTGACATCTACAAAGACCTTGTGACTTTAGAATAACTTTAGTTGTTCAACTCCAAGAATTGCGAGTCCAACGAAGTAGGCTTTCAATTCATATGCAAATATCAAACTTTACACTTCTTTTCTGAAACATCAAACTTTCCTCAAGAATTTACAAAATTATCAATAATCTATCATATTTTATCATATTTTATCATTTATATTCTATAAGATTTAAATATCGTTAACATATACTACATCCAATAACTCCTTAAATATTCAACTATATATCAAAACGAATTGTAATATATCCCCTTTAATTATTTTTTAATTCTTGTAATTCATTTAACAAAGCTCGAATGTATTTACTAGCTAATTCAACGGTAGTTGCTTTTGAAGGAATGGAAACTTCATCATGGTAATCCTGAGGGATTAACGTGCCTAATTCGTGCACTGCCATGTTCATTCTATTTCTTCTGCCTTGTTCGGCTAGCTTATGACTTGCTTTTTTAGTGGAAGGTTTCTCGATAATTTTCTTATCGTTTCCTTTTGCAATAATGTTGGGAGATGAATTAGTCGAGCTTGAAGTTGAATTGGAAGATTTTCTCGTATTGCGAGGTTTGGTTGATTCCTCAGCTAATCTACCCATAGTAAACCCCATTAATGGTGGTTCAGCCTCGTCTTTTAATTTGGGAGGTAACATTGAATTTGACGAAATATTTACATTGGTTTCTGATGCTGAAGATGATTCAGGTAATTTTTCAAACGAAACGTTATTAATTCGAAATGATGAAACCGATCTTCCTTTCAAACTAGGAGAAGGTTTCGAAGAATTTGATTGATTGCCGGTTTGGTTATGTGCTTGCAAAATGGGGGTTCCATGAGGAGTTCTTCTTTTGTAACCGGAGTTGGAGTGTTCATCTCCTGGTCCAAACATACTAGAAGATGATCTATGTCTATCTGCCGCGTGTAGAGCCGGAGAGGTCAAAGGTTCAAATGAGGTTGTTGCAGGAGGTTGGTATTTTTCCATGGGAGTCACTGCTGGACTGACAAGTGGGGTGAAGACCATTTGTGGTTGCACAGACAGACCTTGTGACTGTGATTGTGACTGCGATTGTGTCTGAGATTGAGATTGAGGGAGCTGTTGTTTGTGATATAAGTGTTGGTCGTTGAAAGACTTTTCATTTTGACCTCTTAGTATGGGACTGACAAACTGTTTTGGATCGTTAGACTTTTTGTTTGGTAGCAATAATGGTGTATTTTCTGGTAACGATGTTGGGGGATAAACTTGATCTATATTCATATCTTCGGGGATAATAAAGGTTAAATCGGAGTGCGTATCATGAGAAATGTTATGGATGGAAGACATATGAGACTGAGACAAGTGCTGATGCGCAATATTCAGCGATAAATGTGACAAATTTTCATTTAGATGATTCTCTCCCAAATTCGACTCTTGTAGATTATGTTGTAAGTGGTTTTCATGGTACAAGTTTTGTTCTAGTTGGTGCAAGAAGTTGTCATCAAGATTGGAAATTTGATGGTGAGGCAGTTGAAACTGTTCCTCGTTGAATTGGTTATCAATATGATGATCAATCGATGGATTAAATGAACTATCCCAATTATCCATTTAGATCATAAAATGCAGTTAATAATTACAAAAAATTTCAAACTAGAAGTTCAAACAAAATTTTTCACAAAAAATATTTTAACAAGTTAATTTGTATGTCAAGAAGAGAATATATATGTTTAATTGTGACTTTGAAACAAATAAATGATTTTACAACAAATTCTCCTGTATGTTTTTGAAATCCACGTGGGGTCAATAAATCACAAGAGCAATGGTACATACAGGAGGCGGTATCCTCGTACGTGAGGTAATGATGGTAGTACTGTGCGGCTGGGAGGTTTACTGTCAAGGTTAGTGGTAGATAGTACGATAAGGCTGTCATATGTGGCAGACCGCCGCTAACTAGATAAGCTGTTCTGAACGAGAGTTGCGGTTTGTGGTATTCGTGGAATAGTGGGTGGACTAGAGGCACTGGTGCTAGTAATGGGTTCTACATTAGTCTATGGATGGTATTTGTGAGTGCGCAATTACTGGACCGACCCTGGAAGTGATTAGATTGGTTTGTCGTCTGGTAGTTTTCCAGTATGTACAGCGAGGATGTAATTATGTAACGTTGTACTGCAAATTAAGCTCAGTTGGTGTTTAAACTTTAATTAGTACTTGCAGACATAAAAAATGATTGTTTTTCTACATATACAGTGTCGAACAGGGTAGCACTACATCTACGCCAACGGTAAAGTGTAACATTGCTGTACTTTTTTGTTACACCTATTTGTTCACTTGCAGAGGAAAAGAAAATTTTTCATCGAGCAGTAAACTATTAGAATCCATCAGGGTGCTAAACAATGCCCTACAGCTTGTTCAAGAGAGAGAGTGCAACCTAGCAATACTTTTAAATTATGTCTCGCAATAATTATATCCGTAATCGACCCTCTTCACAAAAACGGAAAGTAACTAATATTCGAGCAGGACCGATATTGGTTTGAACGGTGATGATGCTGTTGCCTCATCAGTTGCGTAATAGGATCTGAGCTTACTACGAATTATTTTAGTGCTGCAATTTCTTGGTTTTCTTGGACTTCGGATAAACTTTTTATGTACATTTTTTATTTAATATTTACAACTTCATCTAGTACATGCAGAATTATAACAAAACTTTCCTGTTTTCATTATAATGGATATTCTCCTCTAAATTCATTCGTTCAATTTCAAGGTTGTCTCTATTGGTTCAATAATTTCTTTCTTTGGAAATGACTCTTTACTCTTAATAACGGTATTACTGACAAGTTTTTGCTTATTTATAGTCTCACCACGAACGATTTTTTCCATCTCTTCCCTAGTTAAAGTTTCGTATTCCAATAACCCTTCGGCTAAACGTTTTAATTCAAGATTTTTTTCATGCAATAATTTTCTTGTCCTATCTTCACTGCTGATTAAAAAATTTCTCGTTTCATTATCAGCCATATCTCTCATTTTTGGCGACCAACTTTCCCAATTATCACTTAATTTAACTGGCCCGATCGATTCACTCATACCGTATGATGTTACCATAGCTCTAGCAACCCCAGTGGCATTACTTAAATCCGACGAACACCCACTAGTAACATTTTCTTTACCGTTAATGATTTCTTCGGCAATCTTTCCTCCCATACAAACATCTAATCTAGCAAAACATTCCTTTTTAGACATATCAACTTTATCCATTTCCGGTAATTGGAAAGTTATCCCTAATGCTCTTCCTCGAGGTAAAATAGTTGCCTTGTATAACGGAGTAGCTCCAGCACTAAACATCGCCATAATAGCATGTCCAGCTTCATGATAAGCAGTATTAATTCTGCTCTCTTCTGTTATGACCATCTTCTTCTTGGCAGCTCCCATAAGAATCTTATCTTTGGCCCATTCAAAATGATCCATACTTACAGCTGGAGCACTCAATTGTGATGCATGAACAGCTGCTTGATTAACAAGATTCATTAACTCAGCTCCCGATAACCCTGGAGTACCTCTTGCAATAATGGATGCATCGACATTTTCTGCTGTTTCAACATTACGCATATGATGTTTCAAAATATCAACTCTCCCTCTTACGTCTGGTAAATCGACGATAACTTCTTTATCAAATCTACCCGGTCTTGTAAGAGCTTTATCTAAAGATTCCGGGAAATTGGTAGCTCCAATAATAATGACTCCAGTAGTTTGACTGAAACCATCCAATTCAACCAATAATTGATTTAATGTTTGTTTTGCATAAGCTTGATCTTTTGGGTTTCTCTTACCACCAATGGCATCTAATTCATCGATAAAAATAATGGCAGGAGAATTTTCTCTTGCTTGAGTGAATAATTCCCTGATTCTTTTCGCACCAACTCCAACATATAATTCGTCAAATTCTGAACCTGACATAAAGAAAAATGGCACTCCAGCTTCACCGGCGGTAGCTCTGGCTAATAAGGTCTTACCAGTACCTGGAGGACCTGTTAACAATACCCCTTTTGGTAGTTTTCCACCTAATCCGGTGAATTTGGAAGGATCCTTCAAGAAATCAACGATTTCTTCCAATTCAGCTCTTGCTTCATCACAACCTTGAACATCGGTGAATCTCACAGTTGACTGCGACACATCCACCGATTTATCGGTCACCTCCGAATTTTTAAATATAGTACCATTTTCCACTAAATAGTTAAATGCATTAGTAGCACCATAAGTAAGTAAAGCTACGGGAATTAACCACTTTAACCATTTGGAAAGAATAATGAGAAACGATTCGGAAACAACAACATGAACCGGTTCGAATCTCGAGCCAAATCCATGGGGTAAAGTTTGGCCCATAGAAGGGGACGACATGGAAGATGCCAAGTTTTCATCCTGTTGTAAGGAAGCCCTCACTTGGTCGGCTTTCGCCTTTTTGCCCATGCTATTCAAAGCTTCAATGTATAACTGCGACGCCTCCGGCGAGCTAGCAACACCGGGAGACTCATACCGTTGAACGACAATATGAGGATAGTTGTTCGACAACAAGTTTCTATAAAATTCGGCTTGAATTAAAGCATTATTCATCTCTTTATTAGCAAGCTTTTCTTGCGATTGTAACATGGAAACGGTGTTCGAAGAATACCTCCGAAATAACGATCCTGACCATGCGAGATTCGCAAGTCTTGATCTCGGTAACATGTAGCGTCCACCCAACATTGCGGAATACAGAAATCTCAACTATTGATTGTAACAAGTACAAGGGTTAATTTCAACTGGTGGAGACTAGAGGTTTAAAGTTGGAAACATGTCGCAGTGGCGACGGAAAAAAAATGAGTGGGACATTTCTGTGGATATGGATTAAATCGAGGTAAATCTGTAATTTAACCCCAGATATGTTCAGAAAAGCTGTAGATATAGAACTGACCCTTTTGGTATTAGCAAATTGTAAGTTTATGGCGTTGGTTTGCTACTTATCACGTACTTATAGTGGTTATTTAGTTTGTCACGTGACATAAACTTCCCTCTTGTCGCTAGTAGCGACACTAGTAGGGCAAGACTTGCCTAGGTAGCACCAGTCTCTGATTAGGTTTCTCGCTAAATTACCAACGCTGAATGCGGAAAGTCGAAGCTTTCAGTGCTACCAGTCAAGTGATCGTTCTCATACAGAACTAGTAGTGTCAGCTACTTTGGCAACACCAACAGAGTAACACTTCAAAGCGACACTTTTCTAGACCGATACAAGCTAACTTGTTTAGTAAATAACTAATTCTACCATTAAGGAGAAATTATAAAGAGCAAGCAGCTTAGGTCACTAGTATCTTGGTCACTGGCACCAGTGGTGGGGACGATGGACCTACACACAATCGAGGGTCATCACCTGCATACAACCCATGGTTCCTGACAAAGGTAAACACGGTAAAATCGATTCCACAGCGCTAAAGATTCTTTAGCAAACGTGCAACAAAAATGAGTCTGGTGTTGCCAAAGAACCGTAGCAAGACTCCTACCGGCACTCGAGCTATTTCTGGCGCTCGCATCTTATCGAATCGGCGACATGTGTCTGGGCGGCACGTCAGTCGAAACTTCACTGATGACGATTCGAATAATAATGGAGATACATCCGATATAATTCATTTTAACGAGAATAAACATACTATTTTGTCGAATTTCGAGGAATGGATTCGGTTGTCTACCGATAACAAAATCACCTCGAAAAACTCGTGGAATTTTGCGTTGATTGATTACTTCCATGATTTGAATGTCATAAAAGATGGGGAGAAAATCAATTTCCAAAGGGCCAGTGCCACTTTGGACGGTTGTGTCAAGATTTATCTGTCTCGTGTTGAATCGGCAGCTACCGAGACCGGGAAGTTATTAAGTGGATTATCAAATAAACAGGATTTACTGGAGAGTGATTTACTAGATGAGAATAATGGCGGTAGCAAGGAAAATACCGATGACAACGATGACGATGATGACGAGAATGGCGGAAATACCAAGCGCCAGCGTAAAATCAATCGTATTGTCGAATCTACCTTGGTTCCTTTTGAAACGTTGAAAATCAAAAAGCTCGATCAAGAACTAAATATTGATCCGTTATTTAAAAAGGCTCTTTCGGAATTCGATGAAGGTGGAGCTAAAAGTCTATTATTAAATACATTGAATATTGATTCTACTGGTAGAGTTATCTTTGATGCCACCACTAAACCATCTGATGATATAGTGGAGGAGGAGACTAGCAACAAAAGTGCCACCGAAGATTCTGTCCCAAGTACCGTCAATATTAATCTATTTAAAATTGAAAAATTGCTTAATATTTCCAACATGGACTCCTACACAATATGCCCCTCAATTGATGAATTTCAGAATGCTATTGAAGATTTTTCTCGAGCAAAAAGCATACTAAATGATTTTAATAACAAATACAATGAAGATATGCCAATGGCCAATACTGCTGAAGTTTCAAACGACGATATGAACCTTGATGATAACGCCAATTTCGGGGACGATTTCGATGTAGACGTTCCGGATTTCGACCAGGAAAATTCAAATAATGACGATGACGATGCCATAAATATCTTTAACAAGAGTGTGCTACAAAAGGTATTTGAAGAAGAGCCGGAAAATTCGGTACATGTAACTACAAATGCCCAGATTCTTGATCGTGATTTGATGGCCTATTTTGATGATAGAATGAAGACGAATTGGCAAGGTCCTGAGCATTGGAAAGTCAGCGCTTTGAAGAAATCGAAAAATTTGGAGGTTGAAAAGGTGAAACCTGCTGCCAAGCTAACTACAGAAAGTTCTAAAAAGAATCTGCAAGTTTTGGTTGATTTTTTTGCGGTGGATGATGTAGAAATGGAAGATAAATTGTTTGAAGGTCCAAAGAATCACTTGACCATCGTCAAGAAAAACCCTGAAGGGGAAAATACCAAATTACCCGATGATATCAAGTATAATTCGTCCCGATTAACCAATTTGTTTACCAAGACTCAAGTGTCAATTGTATACTTTCCAAGCAAAAAGAACTATTCTGATTCAAACAATGTCCAACCATTAACTGATGAAAACTTCTTTGCCGAACAATATAAAGAGCAAGAAGAAGCAGATAGACTTGCTCAATCATTTCACCAGGCCGAATATGACGATTTTAACGACGATTTTGGTGGAGATGGGTTTAATGATATTGATTTTAATGATGTATTGGAAGGTAACATTGATGACAAGCCAAAGGACGAGGAGGATGATAAAAATCTAGTTCTTGGAAAGCGAAAGAATGAATATATTAACTTTTCCCGTGTGGCGAAAAGAGTGGATATTAAACTACTTAAAGATAATTTGTGGAATACCATTCACGAAGTAAAGGAAGTGCATGGCAACGAAGGTCAAGGGAAAGAAGTTGAAGATGAAGCGAAAGAAGACGAAAACGGATTGAACGAGAACGTTGCAGATGGCGCAAAATTGAATTCAAAGAATTTTGCTAATGTTGTCAATTCTGTTGGTAAATTGTACACGCAAGAGAATCGTAAAGAGTTATCGACCAGTTTTTGTTTCATTTGCTTGTTACATTTGGCGAATGAACACAGTCTTACCATCAATGCTAATGAAAATAACGACGATTTGGAAATTATTGGGTTTTAACCTAGGGTCTATTACTTGGAGTATTATTATAGAAATATATACAACTATGATACACTGTAGACTACTATCTTCTTTTTCTTTTTGGGCCGGCATTGATTCTCTCAATATCCTGCTTGGAAATAACGAGACCATTCCTTGTTGATCTACCAACTGCATTAATCTTAAGACCTTTATCCCGTACTCTCGTCTTGATTTTCTTACCTACACCTAATCTATCACTGGCATTTGTTGAACCTTTACCAGAATTCAAGTTTCTAAGTTCTCCTTTCTTCACCTTAGACAACACAATGCCTGCATCTCTAGCTTCTTGCTCATACTTGGCAATCTTACCTTCTCTAGATTTGATCATGCCTTTTCTCATCGACATTGGCATCTTCTCTAATGTTTTCGGCAAACCATTTGTGTTGGAATTAGTCGAGGCTAAATTTCTTATACGAGAATCCAATATTCTTTTCCTTGCTTTACCAGTAGGATCTTCATAATCAAGCGTTTGCATTGTCAAATCGGCTCCCGAATATTGCAATGTATTAGATAAAATATGCGATTCTTGAAGTAACCGTTGCAATTGTAAGTCATTCTCCAAGTTTTCTCCATCTTCCTTACCAGCTTTGCTGGCTCGTTTTTTAGCCAAATCCAATAAATGTTGTTCCTTAAGTTCAATTTCCTTAAGGGAGGGCGCTCTTCCTCCTTTCAATAGCTTTTTATCTTGTTTTGTAGGTCTATTTTTATTTGGCTGAGCGTAATTATCGGTCAATTTTACCACTTTTGGCTTGGTTTGAGGCTGTAGAAGTGACTTACGATATTCTTCATTATCACTTTCATCACTTTCATCACTTACATCTTCACTATTTTCACTATCTGATGATATTTCCGACTCCAAGTAGTGGTGCTCATCGCGATCATCGGCCTCATCGACCTCATCGCTACTGGTTCCATCCACAGATTTAACCACTTTGGACTTATCAACATAACCCAAGGTTTCTATAGATCCAAACTGAGCTTCGAAATTACGTCTCTGTATCTCCAAAGCTCTCATATATTCGTCATCTTCGCTCATGGTGGTGGATATCGAAAAGAAGCTGTCGCATCTGGTTAATTTTCATACTGCTCTAGTCGCACAATCGCTATCGGCGAACAAAACCGTTATTAAGTAGAACTCAGTAAAGGAAGCAGCAAGCAACTAACAGGCAACAAACAGGCATTACCATGACGAAATTTAGAGGGTGCATTGATATTCATTCTGGGAAGGTGAAACAGATTGTTGGAGGAAGTTTGAAACAAGACGATGTGGTAGAGGACTCTTCCACCAAAGAGAACTTCGTGTCGTCCCATCCGTCGCCCTACTTTGCTCAATTGTATAGGGATAATTTGGTTCAAGGGTGTCATGTTATCAAGCTCGGCTCCAATCCTGAGAATGACGTTGCAGCCAAGCTGGCGCTACAAGCTTGGCCGCACGCTTTACAAGTTGGTGGAGGCATTACCATAGACAATGGGTTGACTTGGTTAGAGGAATACCACGCTTCCCATATCATAGTAACCAGTTGGTTGTTCACAGATAAGCAGTTTGATTGGGACAAGTTGAAGGCTATCAGTAGTTTGGTCGGCAAAGATCGGTTAATCGTCGACTTGAGTTGTAGAACCGTGGTGGAAGAAGGTAGTACAAAATGGTATGTGGCCATGAATAAATGGCAAACCTTGACTAATAATGTCATATCAGAGGAGTTTTTATTGCAAATCAGCCAGTACTGTAGTGAGTTTTTGATCCATGCTGCCGACGTGGAAGGTTTGTGCAATGGGATCGATGGAGACTTAGTGACAAAATTAGGGGAATGGTGCCCCAAGGGATTTGAAGGCAAGATCGTCTATGCTGGCGGAGCCAGACTGATTGACGATTTGAACTTGGTGAAGCAATTAAGTAACAATAAAGTCGATTTGACCTATGGTTCAAGTTTAGATATCTTTGGAGGGAAATTAGTCAAGTTTGATGACTTGGTAAAGTGGAATAAGGAAAACTAACCGCACTATAGTCATACTGCTACACCAGTTATTTATTTCGTCGTATTGCTGGGCAATATTCTGATGTACCACAATGGCTCATTGAAAGTAGAATTGTACATAAAATCCTTTCGTAAACGTTAATAATTTTATATTATCCATATAGACAAAAACTAATTATACAGAGTTAGCTACAAGAACTGAAACACTAAAACCTTTTCAGTGTAATGAGTAAAGTGAAACCATAAAACCTAATTCCAAGAACTTTGTCCTCCGAAGCCATCGAAATCTCTTCTTGGACTATCTCCTACGGGAGATCTACCATATGTAGTGAAACCACCAGATGCATCATTCGCTTCCACATCGTCTTTATTTAATTCCACCGAAATCCCAGCTAATTTTAATTGCAAGGTTTCAATAGACCTCAAAATGACTTCATTTGGCAGCAATACTCCCACGGTTTCCACGTCAATATAGAAATTGGTTGGTTTTGCCTTATAGTCGAAATTGGCATCGGGATCAGGTGCCTCTTCCCATTCACAATTCTTGGATTTTGGCCATTCGGCATCGGCATCAACTTCGTACCAATAATCAGTGTGTTTTAATTTGTTCCAAGGGTCGTACTCAAAGCCAATAGCGGAACAAGGCGACCATTTGGCGTGTTCTTTGGCAATACCTTTCTTGGCTATGCAAGTAATTCTCAATTCTTGATGTTTTCTTAATTTACAGATAAGAGGACCTCTGCGGCTGGCATCTCTCGTCACTGGATCACCCAAGGTGGATCCATTATGCGTCTTGGCCAAATCTGTAGCATACACATTCATGGTAGAATCGGTATCACATTTTGCTGATAAATCCAATTTCACCGAACATTTAGGACAGTAGTTGTCACAAGTACAATCCCGAGAATAAGACAACGATTCAATGCCCTCTGAGTTCAATGGAATCAACCCCAACCGGTGCGACAAAAACTCGTCCGCCAAAACAGAGGTATTAACATCTATTTCCACTAAATCTATCGCTAATGTTGGCACTTCCGCCAACATGGTTCTACGCAACGAGTTTGCCATGGCCAAATCCACATCTTTCAAGATAAAATCTACATGATCCTTATCAGAATCTCTGATAGTCACCGTAGGTCCATCCCCTTGATCAATCTCCATCTGAATCCTCTGTTGTTAGCAAAAGAAACCTTCAACTTGGCTATTTGGCGCTCATAGTAAAATACCGTGCGATTGAAATTTTTCCAGTCTATATACAGGTGGCCATTTTGTTCCACTATGAAGCTTTGGTGATGGTGAACCTGGCTAGCTTAGCATTGATTGCACAGTTTGTTCAAGTTGTGGCGGATCAAATCACAATACAATAGTATGTATGGAGTTTGGAATGAAACGGGGTTGAAATTAGATGAATTTAGTTGAATTTTCTAGGTTTTAGTGGGGTGGTTTCTGTATGTCAGGGACTCATTGGTTTGTGGTGTAGAATACTAACTGGTAGTAGAAATGAGTAAAATTGCTATACCTGACCTTAGGTTTGAACAATCTTATATGAAAAGTCTATATAGCTATGCTCGAGGGGAAAGAAGATGCGACAATGAAGTTTTGGACGCTAATGATCCACCATTGATTACTCCTGGCATTGTAGTATACTCCATTATAAAGGACCAGATTATCATGCCGTTGTTGCAAGGGTTTTTGTGGACGGGGTTTTTAATTTCTATTACCCCTGCTTTGAATATCATTATTAGACAGGGCCAGATTGCTGGCACCAAATTGTACAATTTGATTGGATTGGGAAGAATTCCAACCAGAAGAGTGGTTTAGAGATGGCGATGCTGAACAAGCAGCAGAAGAGGTTTATTTCTCAAGAGAATGCGTGAGCGAAGAAGATGGAAATGCAAGAACCCGTAGATCGATCCAAGGGATGTACACATCTGTACACTGGAGTTCGTGTGAGATGCCACATGAACTGAATATACAGATCAGGGGTTGATACAGTGGCCATCTTAGTGATCAAAACGTGAACCTGGACCGACAGATGAATACACTGATGGAAGGATATTAAATCCAGGCTCGCTATTCCTCGGAACACTACAGAGCTGAAACAGTTACGAGCAACGAATACATAGTAAATAAACACATTACATTATGCAATAGCCATAATTCACTAACGTATTTCCTGGAGTAGCAGGAAACTTCTACACCTAACAACTAACCCCAGTAATTCTTACTACATCCCTATCTAACATAGCACACCACACAGCACAGTAACCAGACCCCTGTTGCTACAAACCCAAATATCACTATCAAACAGCACCGCGCTACCATACTAAACTATGCCACACGCTACCACAGATCCAGATGGTTGCTGCAACTCTCCCTTCCACATTTCAGCCCCCAAATCAACCAAAATAATACAAATCCAACCCACCCTAAATCAACACCCAGCTTCACCCTCACTACCTCCGCTTCGCTATTTCTTCCCAAATCCACCCACCTCTAGCCAGATTATTACCGTGGAAATCATGAAATTCCTCATACGCAATCTGGCCCATATACAGGCACGAGCATCCGATTATTTTACCGCAACCAAAAGTAAACTTTTGTTGCCATATGATTTGGTGTTGTAAAGGTAACGTCAATCAATCTAAATCGTTAGCTCGGGTTCAATTATCGTACAATGTTTAGAAGGAAGACTCGTAACCAGCCGGCTTATACGGGGGTGAGTTCTATTCCTCCCCATGGAGCTCAACCCAGTTCCAATGCGTTAGCGGCAGCGCTAACTATTGGGCGAGGGTTAAAACCTGCTGGCAACAGTGCTACTAGCACTACTGCTACCAGGCCCGTGAGTTATACCACCACCACCACTGCAGTTGTTAGACCTAGCGCCAATGCAGCTCCTAGTGCAAAAACCAACTCGTTGCTGTCGAAACCTTCGTTGCTTAACCGTAGGAGATCAATTAAAATTGATCAATCACATTTTGATGAATTTGATGGTGAAGGGGCTCCAGTTGCAAATTACAAGACTAAAGCAACTACTTCGAATTTACCACCAATTAATGCTCCAAAACAAAAGATGATTAAGCGGTATATTCCCACCTCGACTGGGGTCAAGGTTATCGAAGTGCCAGAAGAAACAATCAATCAGCAAATCTCCAGATCAAATAGTTTGCGTGCTGGCTCCAATATTAGATCCAACTCGTTACAAAAGTTCCCCAGAACATCTTCTATTAATTCGGTGTCCACGGGTCCTCGAACCAATTCTTTACAAAAAGTAGCTTTGCATAAACCATATGCCGCTAGAAATTCTATTACTTCTCAAAAATCATCCACTATGGATAATGAATTAGATAAGTTGCAGTCTGAGATTAACAAACAAAAACAACTACAAAAGCAAATCGAGATAAAAAAGTTGGAATATCAACAATTGAAATCACAAAATGATAAAAGTTTGCGCCAGTTGTCATCCAATAATGACGTTTTCGATTCAACTATCGAAGAAGATGAAGAAACTGATAATATAGACGTTCCTAGTAGCTTTGACACTTCAAAGTTATCTAGTAATTATGAAAAAGTCATTAGAAAGAATGAGACGATTGCCAAGCTGGAACCAGCTTCACAGTTTCATAATGAAGATTTGCATAACGACTTACATAGCGACGTTCCAGAATTAAATGACACTACTATGATTAGCGATGCTTCCTATTTACACGAGGCTAGTCTTATCAGCGACACTTCGTCTCAAATTGAAGACAAAATTGGTGCTAAAGTCGCTGTTCCAGATCTTGAACCAATCAACTCGGAATTAGACGATGATAAAGAAATTCTTAGCCATACCGAAGATGCCCAACAAGCCAAACATCAAAACAATGATAACAATACCCAAACCTCTGGATCTACCTTGGTTCCTTCAGTTTTAGTACACCAAACAGACTCAATTACATCTTATTATGACGATGAAACCGAGCGCCCAGAAGTTGTCCACAATATTGACATGCCAAACAACTATTCTGGAGCCGAAATTGCCATAATAAACCAATATACTAGTTCCCAAGAACATTTCGAAGAAACTGTTCAACCAGGGGAAATAATTGAAGAAAGGTCAAATCTTGCCCAAAATTTGCGCCCTAAATTTGATAATACTCCTGATATTATTGAACAATACGGTATTGCAGATTCAGACCAGCAGCGTGGTCGTGAACTCGATCAAGATTACGAACAATTTCAAAAGCAGCATGAAGATTTATTAGCAGCTCCTGTTCCAAGAATTTCCAGCTCTGTATCTTCTATAAGATCTGCGGACAGTTCCGAGTCGCCAAAGAAACCATTAAAATCTGCTATGAAAAATTCAGCATCACAAGCAAATTTAAACTCCGCAACTAGTTCCGACAATAACCCTGCTCGTCAAGCATACCTCTCGTTGACTACATCTGAAAACACAAGATTGAATTCTAAATTATCTGCAAATAATTTGACAGACACCTATTTAAATCCTACCCCAAATGTGCAGAAGAGAATGTCACAAACATTGCGTCCAACCTCCAAATCTCCTTTGAGAAACTCCCAGTCGCAACCAATGACAAAAACTTTACGTCCCCAATCTATGCATACTGAAGTTCCTGAAAAAAAGAGCATGAGTAATCGATCTCTAAGAACATCTGTGTATGTTGCTCCTATATCTGCCCATCCTGCATTGCAACCAGGCTATCAATCACCCTCTAAAGCGAAAGCTCAAGAGCTATATGCCAAAGCAAATTCAAGACCAAAGTCTCAATTTAATCAAATTACCAGAAAATCCTCGTTTACAAAAGACAATGGCGGGGACGAAAATCCAAATAATCAGAATCAAAGACCACCTACCCAACAGAATAGTCATGGTTTTTCAAATGGTTTACAACTTCAACACCCCGTACCACAATTTCAGCAACCGAGAAGTGGAAAACAACCAATGCTTACTTTACGAGATGCCAGACCCCAAACCATCCATGCACCACTTAATCAAGGCAATATTAAAATTCAAGGTGAGAAAGTTATTGAGTTGTCTCATAGTGGATTTAAATCTCGATTTAACGATTCAGATGACGAAGGGAATTTTGTAGCTCCAAAAGTTCAAGCATATTCGGCTCCAGTAAATACAAATTCCTTCTTGAGATCGCAAGAAGTACCAGCCCGTAAGAACACTACTGAACCAGCTCCTAAAGAGAAAAAGAAGTTTGGAAAATTAAGGAAACTTTTTGGCAAGAGTCATTAGACGATCCACATAATTGATTTGACAAAGGCTCAGTTGTATCTGCTTATTTATATATACATTTTCTTAATATAATTTTAGTCGTTGCATTTTGTGATATTTATGATCGTAAACTATTCTGTATTAAATTCTATCAAGTTGGTGTCAACAGATTGTATTTCTTCCTTTCCGTTTTTTATATTTGCACTGTTACTGCTGGGTATATTAGATGTGGGTACTTTTTTCTTTTCATTCAAAGAACTGGAAGAAGCATTAGTCAGATCAGTCATTTGACCCTCTGTGCCCAATAATAAATCTTTATCTTTCTCATCTATAGTTATGACACCAAAATCGTCATCTCGTTCTTCCTCTTCTTCCTCGTGTCTGAATCTGGATGAAATAGAAGAATTGTCATGGTTTAATGCGCTGGAAGCTGCCGAATCCATACGACGTCTTACTTTTATAGCTACTTCTTGCCCATCAGCTAACAAACCATTAAACATATCCCGCAAGGAGCGAACAGCATCAAATTTCGTATCCAAAGGTTTTGAAAGGTGTATTGAATCCCTTAAGGTTTTACTGAATAAGAGTTCATAGGTTTCATCTGCTAACACTACCATTCGGAATGTGGGTAAATTAACTACCACTGGGGAATTCGGATTCAATGCTGCATTATGTGAGATACTAGAGTCAATAGCCAATTCCTTGATAAGTAATTCATCTTCATCAGGCTGGGCATATTCAAATGCTCTTTGAATGAATGTACTAGCAGCTGCTAAGTATCTTTCAATTTGCTTACTCTCCAAAAGCTCTCTATCGATCTGTACATCGTTTGGTAATGTAAATTTGTTTTCCGATGCATTTTCCTCACTAGCTCCGTTCTCAATAATCTTATCAGCAATCATGTTTTCCATTGTTTTTTGAGTTATCAAATCAAAAAGTGCTCCTTCCTTCCAAGGGGTTGTGATATATAGTAAATCTTCCGACATTTGAAGAATACTTTCCCGATCAATTTTTCCTTTGTTTTTGACATCATATAATTCAAAAAAGTTTGAGATAGACTCCATAAGATCTGGATCTACCAACTTATTCAATCCAACTACAAGATCAGCTAAACTGAGACCTTCCTGCGATTGAGTATCCCAGTGATGAAATAAACGTTTCAAGAAATGAACTTCTACTGCTTCATTTTCATTGAAATCTTTATTGACCCAATCGGTAACCTCAGACATGAACTTTCTGAAAGCTGTGAAATTCATCAAATTTGACCCACTAGCTTTCGTTACATTATATGACTCAATAATGGAATAGAACGTGTCATAAATAATGGCCAAGGAATCTTGGGCAATATTTGGCGTTTTTGGTAAATTTCTGATTTCTGTCCTTTTCACAAATGTGGAGATATTCTGAAAAATGGTATCTCTATGCTTACTACGGTGTTTTTCAATCATATCCTCATCAACATTGGAAAATTCCTTGAAAGCAGTAACGAGCAATTCTTGAAATTTAGTTATAGCTTTATATTTAGGATTGGAAGATTCCGGATGGGCAGATTTATCAAGAGTTTGAAAGTAGTCCTTTATAATGGAAATAAACGTTCCATCATCTTCTGTTTGTAGCAATTCTTCACCATTTATTTTAAGGATTGCCAAGGCGACTTGAAACAAGGTCTTTGGTCCTTGTAAGAAAAAGATATCAAGGATTCTAAATGCAAATACCAATGGCATTGAACTTAAAAATAAGGACAAAAACCAAGGCAACGAAATGACAGAAAGCTGAATATCATATTTAGTTATGTGATCTGACAAGATTGGCATCATACCTTGAACTAAAGATTCAAAAACTCTCTGATCAAGCAACGTACCGTACATTGTCCTTGAGTAATAACCCGGAACTATTCTATCACATAATACATTTAGAGCCCAGAATGCCTGTTCTTCAGACATATATATAAGCAATGCTGCGGTTACGATATTCATTGCTTGACAATAACCAACCTCAGGGTTTTTCCAGGAGTAAGCCGTCAACACATTACGTAACCTCTCTATACCCTCTTTGTTCTGATAAGCAGCATACTCAGGCAACGATCTATTCAAATCTTTTTCAATCTCCTCTATAGCAATGGAATTCTTATCTTTGTTATCGTGCAAAATTTTTTGGAATTCCGATTGATTATCCAATCGTAAATACATAGATCCACAACATAGTTCCCAAACTTCCCCTCGTAATCGATTTGGTAGTCCTACTCGTACTAGCCTATAAAACATTGGCGTCTTCACCTGGGATATATTTCTCCCATCTACTCGAAATAAATCAAACCAAAGTTTCATTTTCGATTTATCCCTAGACTCTATAGGGTTACCAGGAAACTTAAAAGTCAATCCTAGCCCACCACTTGGAATCTTTTCAATTTTTTCATTGGATATTTTATTTTTAGATAAGAGGTATTCAGAGTAACAAGTCAAGATAAAAGGATGTAAATTGGAAACGTTGGGCAAATTATTCTTCAACGCCAATTGCAAAGCTTGCGCCAATCTTTCACAATCGGATCGTAACCCTACTAAATGTAAAGATATAGATAGCTTGGAATGAGTAATTATTTTCAAAGATAAACCAAAGTCAGAGGAAGGGATTCTTTCCACCTTTTTGATAGTGGAGAGATGCAACGTAAAAGAACAGTTTCTTCTATCGTAAGCATCGGTGAACAATAAAAAATGTTTCGTCAAATATAATCTCCCTTGTGGCCAAGGTAAGTTCTTATAAGCGTCCTTATTGAATTCTGACTTTACCGACACCTCTACGGCTGACTCTGACAAGATGGTCTCTTGATCAGGCAAGTTGTACTCCCGACAAAGCAATTGATCCTTGGTCAATTGTGGTTCCTTCTTCTTAACATCCAACACTTGATTTAGCGTATTAACCGCCCGCTCCCGTAATGCTTCAAAAAGAGCCATTTTTTTTATCAACAGTTGCTAAAATGACCTTCAAATATCAACAGACAGTCAGTGTTCACGCTAGACTTTACACACTATTCAATTGTAGTTCAATCTGAGAAAATCAGTAGGATAAGTTTTACGGAATATTTCCAAACCCTTTCCTGCTCCATGGAAGCCACTTCTACATGCACGACGTTTCCATACATTTGAATAATCGCCATGGTTGCAAAATCTGCTGAACCAAACCTACAAAGCAAAGTTATCAAATACAACGTTATTAATATACAATGTTATTTATATACTTTTGGGATATTCAACATGGTTAAACAATATGGATGGTGGTAATATTTTCTTGAGAAAATCATTTGCAGGGATCTTTTTCATTTGGTGATAATAATTGAGTTTCTTGAAGTATCGGGGGTGGCGATGGAATCGTGGGTGTCGTCATTATCGTCATCTTCATCGATTATTTCTTGCAAGATTTGTTCAAAGTTTGTGGTGGAAGGTGCTTGTTGAACTGGGATAACGTCGTGAGAATGGTGGTGATGCGAATGTCTTATCTGAGGAGTCGAGCCATTGGTTTTCGAGTAGTCTCTTGCTCTACCTACTTCTTGTAAGTCTTGCACAGTTGTGAACGAGGAAAAGTCTGCAATTTGCTTAAGCGGTACCGTGTTCTTCTTTCGGCTTCTCAACTTGAATTTATTTCCCAAGATCTTACCAGTATGTTGCAATATCACTCTGATAATATCCTTTCGGAGATGCAATATAATATCTTCAGAACTCCATAATTTTTCTCGATATCTTAAATTAGGAATTTTAATACTCAATTTATGCACATCCAAAATCTTCAAATGTGGAGGAGCCCTGAAACTAACAACTAAATTGAAACCAGATATATCCATATCAACAATCGACATAAATTTGGAAGACCGATCAACTATAACAGAAATATCATCGTGTCCTGTGGTACCGTTGTTCTTATTCTTGCTACTATTAGTACTTTTTGATGTCTTAGTAGCTTTTGTGAGAGAAGACGCCGGTGACGATCTCCCAGGACTTTCTCCTGAAAAGAACCCAGAACCTGAATCTGATTTAGAAGTCGAGGAAGGACTAGAAGGTTCCAGTGCTGGTGCACTGGCAGATGATACCAGTCTTTCTGTTCTTCTTCTCATCAAATTTCTGAAAGGATTGCTTGAAGTTTTGCTCGATTTAGAAGAAACGCTTGGATTTCTTTGTAAAGTGGAAACAGATGTTTTCGTATCCAAAGGCTCTATCTTCGAGATAGGTTCAATTGGTGTAGATACCGCGCCCTTCTTGTCATCTTTGGGAAATAAGTAAGTAAACAATGCTTTTGCAGTTACAAAATCAAGCTGAACAGTTAATGGTTGAATAGCAAGCTTGGCACTTTGCAAGATTGGTATACCTCCAACCGGATCAATCATAGTCCATGTAAACGAGATGTTAGGTAACCCTGCATCATTGCTTTTTGTAGAAGCATCCAGCGGTTGTAAAAGTTCCTGATAAACAGAAGTTTCTTGCAAGTTGAAACCTTGAACCAAGTCAATCAGAACTTTATTAGTTTTGGATCCATCAAAAGAATCGATTTTGACAAACCTTGCTCTGGAAAGGGCAAAGTCTACAAATGGATCTCTTTTGGAGTCTAGGAAATGCCAAATGACTTGATCGGCGACAATATTCATTATCATATGATTTGATTTCTGCGAGTTATATCTTAAGCTTGTAATTCTCAATGCAGATAACAATGCCGATAATTCTAGCTCCAGTTTTTCTAATGCATATTCTAACTCTGACAATTGCATCTGTTCAAATGGTGATAAATCACTTTGCGCTAATTTCAAAAATATTTCTTTGTATTGTCTAATCTTAATTTGAAGTTCTACCACTTTTGTATCCAAACCGTCAAAATCGGAAACATCTGCAAGAGCAATAACCTTATCCAATCTGTTATATAAAACATCTCGATCACTTTTAGGATTCAACAACAAGTCCGTTACCACGTAGAATATAGACGAGTATTGCTCACTTGTTGCATTTAGTACAATCTTGGCCAACTGTACAGTAATATCATTGAGTTTTGGAGAACTGCCTTCCGAATTATGTAAAGGATTAGGCTTCTTAGAAATCATCCCCATTGAGTTACGTTCAATAATTAATTGTTTGAATACTCCCGAGGAATCGTAGCAAACTTCATTTTCCAACCAAGGTGGCCAATGTTTTGCTTCACTTGAAGTTAAGTTACAGTAATATATAGGTACCAGTGGGAGCTCGTCCTTTCTGAATACAAATACTTGAGCATCTTCAAATAGTACACCAGTTCTTTCTTCAACTAATCCTTCAGTTTCGGTAGTTTTATTAACGGTTTGCAAAGTGTCCTTTATTCTAATTGCTACAATTCTCAACTGTAAATCTCTCGAAGCGATAATAACACATGCATCCGGCTCTATCTCACTCACCAATTGAATCTGGGGATGAATAAACTTAATCAAATATTTATTCTCTGATTCTTCTTTTGTGGCATCCTTTTCATCTATATTATCATAAAAGTCATTCACAACATCTTTGCCTGCTTTTATCTCTTGATTGAACACAGTTTCTTGCAAATCAACTTTCTTAGGAACAGGAATGACTCCTTTAATTGTGTTTTCGACAAAATCAACCGCTTCTTTACTCATGAAATAAACACTTGACTTCCTATCACTCACTTTCTGCAAGTACTGTGTAAACAAATCTCTTATCTTGTTATTCCACTTAAGTTGCAAATTGTGCACAATAAATCTATTCCTAAAGTCAACTGCTGTAGGATCAATTTGATTTGCTATCTTCATATCTGCCTCAGATGTATGACTCGAGTATACGGATAGAGCCCTAGATCTGACTTTAAGGAGACCAGGTTGTTTTGAACTAACTGATGGCGCACCCAGAATTGATTCACCGGTAAAACTCTCCCAAATAGATCCAACTAGATCAAGTTTTTGCTTTAATTGATTAACTCTCTCCTCCTGTTTTTTCTTCTCCTTAACATTACTATTATCGATGCCTGCAAGCTTCAGATTTGCAGATGCCAAGTCTTGCTTAATCACAGTCAACCTCTCACTTAACAAAGCAGCCTGGGATTCTTCTGGGTTCTCTTTGCCTATAGTGCAATCATGTGAATCTTCCAATCCAAATGGGTATCGTCCTTGGTCATCGTCGGAAAATTCTCTGAAATAGCTGAATTTCGGAGAAGTACAGAAAGATACAATTTGAATTCTAGGATAAGCAGAAAGGGGTTCTTTAACTTCCAATTCAATAAAATCTTCGGCATCTACCCACGAATAATCATTTTCTGATATTTCAGAAGCAGCAACCCATTCGTCATAGCTGTTAATATTCCCTAATGGACTACTAGTTGGTTTTTTGCTACTAGCTAGATTTAGCCCAGCTAGCTGTGATAATAATTGTCCACGTAATGATTTTTCATTAAAAATGGCATTTATAATTCTGAAATCGGCATTTTCCGTGTTAATTTCACCTCGATGCATCTTCAAGTGTGGAACTTTATTATGTATATGCAACTTTTCGTTTATATAAGTAACAAGTTCTTTTCTTTGGTGCAAATCAATAACACATTTATCAAATCTAGCTTTAATACCAGTAAAGGAAACTCTACTTTCATCATCTATAGTTGAAGGATGCATATATAAATGCGATATGGTTAATGGATCAAATTGGAATAAGTATTTCACTGTTGCAACGTGAATTCCCATGTTAACATGCGATTTTTGTTTAACAGGATCTTCCTTGGTAAACAAATTACCTTCCTTAATTGGCAGCGAAATACTTTCCTGTAATGTCAGCCACCAAGCGAAGAAATACAGAAAAGTGTAAGGTGTGAAATAACCAACATTAAAACAATCACCATTAGTCGCTGTAGACTTCACAGTAAATGCCATGTGTATGTAACTCGATCTGAAAGTCGTATATGAATCGGGGTGATCTGGGAAAGCAGGATTTGTGATATTGACCTCATAATGTGGTTGGAAAGTTGATATTCTCTCTTTATCAGGAGAGACATTGCTAGTTAAATCTTTGTTGCGTTCAAATGTCATCCCAAATATCCACTTAACTCTATCTGCAGATGAGAGTCTTACCACTTTCTTATGAAATCTTTTTGATTCATCAATATCAAAATCATCATCTTCAACTTCATCATAAAATGAAGACCACAATTTCTTATCTTGCACAGAATAGTTTGGAATTGCAAGAAGGAAAGCATTACTGTCCAACTGAATTAATTCACGGCTGTCATCTGTATCATTTATCCTTAAACTAACGTTATCTTTCCAGCAGAATACAAAACCAGCTGCACTCCCAATTAATTCATATGGATTTTGCGAACTTTTCATATGGAAACACAATTCATTCTTTGCAGTTACTATCATCTTACCATGTAACATAAGCGAAAACTTGTCCCACCATCCAAGTGGACTGTCGTCTATTGGAGGCTTGGTAAAATTATCCAACGCAGCAGATGCTGCCAGAATTGCTGGCAGGTATGATTTACACCATGACAAAATACATGGTTTCTCTGAAACTAAATCAAGTTTCAATTCACCTGTAAGCTTGACCGTTTCCAAAGTTCTAGGAATAAAAGCCGAATAGAATACACTTGACAATTCTCCTTTTGGAGCAGCAGGAGAGAATGGAACGAATATATGTCTCATTTCCTCTTTTCTTTGCACTAACCTTTCATTAATTACGAAATTACCATGTAAATGCACAGTTGCTTCATCGGAGTTTGCATTTTTTGGGAAGTAAGCTAATGGTAGAGGGTAATCCTTCAAAAAGACATTCAAAGAAGCACATTTAAGATCAATGAACATTGGAATAAGTAACGAGTATTCTAACTTAGGTTGCTTCTGTGCATAAGTATAGAAGTAATTATCAAGATCCAATATTTTTGCTTTATCTAATGTCAAGTCCACCAGTTTCATTATGGCCCCAAATAAATGAACTCCTTCCTGGAATTCTAAGATATCATATTTACTAACGATCAATTTTGAAATGTCGTCTTTACCCCATGCACGTAGTTGTCTGTTTTTCCAATTCTTGGTTTTAACTTCTCGGAAAAGCTTATATTTCTTGATCCAGGAATTCGAAATACTTTTATCTAACACTTCCTTTGCTCTCTTTATTTCTATCTCCCCATTACAAGATGGAATATTTGGTAATGTATCATAAACGTCACCAATAGGAATATTTTGCTTCTGCTTGAAATTGAGAAGCTTCTCTCTAAACAGATTGGATTGTGAACCCAAAATTTTCAGAAGAGGGTGCTTGAAGAAGTTTGATTTAGATTTACCTGGCGAGCCATCAGTTAATTCAATTTTGTCTTCGTCACTGGGTTCCATCCGACAAATTACTTCAGCGGCACGCTTTTCGAATAGCTTAAGTTTTGTAATCCTCTCTCTTTGTTCAATGAGTCCTAGTTCAAAAATATATGAAAGCTCGTTCTCGAAAGGGTCATTTTCTAACGTGATTCCCAATGTTCTGCTTAGAATGTTGATTTGAGGAAGTAGAACAGCTGGTTTTGCTTCAGGATGAAGTCTGTCATAGTCTGCAACGTTGGTTGAGTGTATTTTGAAGTTATGACTTATTTGTTTGATTGCCTTGAAAAACGTAATAAAATTATCAATTACGGTATAAACAGCAAACAGGAAAGGCACATTGAACCTTATACATTGAGTAGCAATTCTGAATGTAGAATTTTCTATCTTATGTGTAAGATTCAAATTGATAGTTGCCTCCTTGATAACTACTAATCTAGCCCATTTCTTTGTTGCTGGATGCACAACATATAACCTAGCACTTTTAAGATCCACAGCCTTCGAAATTATAGCGTTTTTTAACTTTATTCCATCTAATTCAATTAAAACATCCACTGTGTTGGGTAATCTAATAATTAATGCCACGGATTCAACGAGAATATTAAGCTTTGGAATTTTCTTTGGGCCGACAACTTTATTGACATATTCTTTACTTATATTTCTCGTGACTGTAGGCGCAAATAGTTTCAATAAAGATTTGGCATAAAATGCAGACCACAAGAAAAATAAATCAATACGTCCATCCACCTCTGGTATTACGAGGTTAAGTCTATTTATATCGTTTGCACTCTTGTCTGTGCAATTGGACAACCTTAGGTTGCGAAGACCAAGAACTCTCTTAATTCTTTTACATCCAGCATTTTCTTCGCCTTCTTCCTGGTCCTTCCCAAAAGATTCAGCAGAATCTACAGTGGAAACATCACTAAATTCCGAATCGCTCTCTTTATATTCTTTAACTTCGTCAAAGTCTGCGATATATTCATTCGAGTATTCAGATAACGTGAAACATTGGAATTGGTTCAATTTAATATCAATAATCTCTTTATCGAGTTTATATGAGAAATCAAACTCGTCCAATCTAAGACAAACCCCTCTCTTAAAATCTCCCAAGTCGACATTCTTACCAAGTTGAGCATCATAGATAAGCTGAGATGGTAGACCATCCTTACAGATTATATCTGCTTGCACACTTGATATGGAAAATTTGACTCTAGTAATTATCAGTGGAATCAATTCGAACAATTCAAGATAAGGTACTGTAGTTGCATATTCCGATTCAATAAACCCATTCGCTTGCTGGTTAAGACTTGAGGCGATGAATTTATACTTGTTGTTGTAATTGACAATTCTTCTATTCCTAAATTCTCTGACCAACTGAAAAATTGAAGCATTGACTGATTTCATTTTCAAAGTTTTACTATGGAACTTTAATGCCGCTTCATTTCTGTTCACATCATAACTGGAAAGCATTCCTAATTTAGGAAAATGAACCAAGTTTTCAAGAGCTTCGAACCTTAAATTCTTTATAAGAAACATGCTCTGAATCTTATTTGCTTCCTTTCTAGAACTTCTGGTTAATTTTCGGTACTCTTTAGTGTAAGTTCTATGAACAATTGACAGAATGGAAAAAGTTGAAGTAAAATTATCTTTTGATGCTCTATTGAAAGCAACAGAATGATCCTGATCAGGCTTCCGGGCATGATACAATAAAACAAAATCAACAACGACAAGTTTCATTGACAAGGCGCTGAATTTAGATATTATGTTTCTAATATCATGTGTTTTTGCTGGGCGGGGGGTTTTGTCTTTGTTAGATTGTAACGACAATATATCCTCGACTTGATCATAGAAAATATCGATAGTTGGTCTGGTAATTGTTAAAAAGGAGTAAAAATTCAATGGGTTACTAACAGCGGGATCATTCAAATGAGTGAATCCCTGGATTAATTGCACAATATCTGCCTCTGTGGTAAAAGAAGTCGATGGAAGTTCCACAAATCTGTAGCGCTTTTCCATTAATTTAAATCTTGACATATAAATGTCAAGCTTTGAAACCATAGTTTGCAATTTGCGAGATTCAGCTTTACCTATTTGTATAGTAAAATTATCGAATTCAGCTTGGAAATCTCCACAATTTAATTTGAAATCTTCAACTTTAAAATCAATGGAGTCAAACAAATTTATTAAATTCTCGATTAGTTTAATAGGCACCGGTTTTTTAGCTTTATTAATAGTATCGGGTTGTTTTGTAGCATTTAATTTCTCACTTCTACTCTGTGCTAGCTTGCCCTTTACATCAAACGAATCCAAAGGCAAGGATATTTTTGCAAGAACAATCTTTAGTTTGAACTCATCCAAATTGACAATAACTTTCTTGGGATTGTCAATTGGGCAAGTGACAAGTAAATTGCATCTTAAATTCAATTCAATTGCTCTGAAGGATCCAGCCTCTTTCCCTGGAAGGTTTACATCCCGCACATGTCCATTCATAGTCAAAATGGTGAAACAAGCACTGTCATCTACTATGCTTGGTTCGATTCTGGTGTATTCCAGAAAAAACTGTAAAGAATCTTGTTTCAGGTTCAGCAATACGGTAGTACGGAATAAGTGGATCTGGAATAAATTGAAAAGTTTGCTTGATACCAAGTAATTGTGCACGAACTTTGGCAAAGTAAAGGTAATGGGACAATCAATTGACAACGGTTTCTTCGCCAGTGGAGCCTTGGTACCATTGGAACCTTGGGATTGACCCGACAACGATTCCACAGGGGATTTTTCACTGGCGACTATTTTCAGCGGTAAAGATGGGTCACTAGCAACGTCATGGAGTTGAACATCAAGGTCGGAGAACTCAATATGGAAAGGCTTGACTCCTTTGTTAAACAAGCGAAACGTCAACTTCAACTTATGAATTTTCACCGTGAATTTCTTCGTTTCTATAGTGACATATTTCACACTCAACCATCCAAGTGACTTGATAGAAACGCGAGGGATGAAGTTAAAGATCAAAAGAACGACAAAGTAAGTCACTAGCACTATGCAAGCAACTAGCCAGAGGGGAGTCATGGTTTTGAGTAGTTTTGAGTGAAGAAAAAGATATTTATTAAAGATAAAAGTGATGGAAGTTTCATAATCCTTGATTATGCACCTCATTGCATTTGCCTGAAGTTACGGCCGCCCAAGAATGCGAGAATGCAAGTAATTTCAATTGTGAAGTGGCGAAAAATACCGTTGTCACTTTGGCTGACTTGGGTGAGCGAGTGGCTATTTGAAGAGAGTTTCGATGTTAGAGGATTTGTGATGTTTGCGGTGAGTTCTGTTTGGGATAATTTGCCGGTTGTTTCCGTCGAGTTAATGTTGCTACAGTTCATGCTTGAAACCCAGGCGGCTGAATGGGTTGGAGGTGAAAAATCGACAATGTAACGGTTGCGGTGGTGTTGTGAAGCCATTGGGATCTACGAGGGTTCTATTGTGTTTGAATAGTTGTAATAGTTTCGAAATGTACTCTGATGGGTTGCATTGTGTGAATGTGTCTAATGTAGAATGTGGTATTTCTCCACGCATGTACATTAAGGGTTCTTAGAGTGTGCTCCACAATTGTACTTTGTGCTCTAGATCCAATAACTTTCGTAGGCTGCACTGTGTACTTTAAACAGCTGTGAGCTGGTGAGGTCTACGCTTGTTTTTCAGTAGTTAGCGCTATATTACTAGTGATAGAGTTGTTGTTTGCACCCTTTGCAAAGTTCGCACGAGATTGTAGTCTATTTTGCAATCACAAGATCCACTGTTAGTTGATGTCGTTAACAGTATGGTTGCCATGTTGGCTTTTGCGGTAGAAACAAGGTGTTGTCAATGGTTGCTGGCCATTGATTTCGAAAGAGACACAACTACATTACTGTAGTGATGCTGAAGCTTCAAAGTTTGATACTTCCAACTACAATTCTGATTCCTTACAATAATCTTGTAGCACTGTTCGCTTCTGTGCCTCATTGGCAATTATCTCATTCGTTGATTGGTCCCTATACATCTTCCGTGAGGGAATTTTGTATTACCCATACATTCAGATGATTGCTCTGGGAATGGGATGTTCGGCCGGTACTGCAGAATGGATTTATTTCCAAAGTCCAAAGTCCAAAACCATATATTGATATTTACATACGGAGCTCCTGTATGGAATCGGTTTCACTGGAATAGAGATAGTTGCAACAGATCCATTCGAAGATGGCGTGATTGTGATATAACTGAGCTTCAGAATTGATACACTGAAATGTACATCAAAGTATAGCATTTACAATTTCACCAGCAGTAAATTCGTATGTAACCTGGACTTTTGAAGCCTACGCGGCTCATTCTCTGCTTAAACCCTAAACTGAATTAATTATCAATTACGGATCCGTATCTAAAATGTCTGATTTAACATAACATCACTCTATATTGTAACTTGTACTTTATGGTCAGTTACTTAGACGTTCGGCTACAATTAGCATTCTTCATTTAGAACGACATTGGGTAAGGGCTGCATAATTATCTGGCACATGAAATGAAATACTAGATACTAAAAGCTAGACATAGACGTGTGGTCTAGTCATAAAGCTTATTTGAAATGAATATTAATCAGCCTCAAAAATGGTGAAATAAGCAATAGGCGTAATATGTTGGTAGAACACACCAGTTGACAACAGGGTGCTTTGTATTTGAGGCTGTTTCAGTTGTTTCATAGCGACGGTTCGTAAAACGAACTTCATCGTGTGAAATATTTAAATAAGGAGAACATGAAGAACAACTTACTAATGAAGGCATAGAATAATCTGCCGATTAGGAATTCTCCTTCAACTAGACAATCGAATCGTTTCAGGCCCACGCTTCTATGGAGGTAGGGAATAAATAACAATAACTCCAGGCAGGATTACAATGTAATCAAACAGAAGAGGTTTAACCTCGTAGAATTACTTTGGGTTTGCACAAACTTGGTAAATATTCCTTACAGTATTGTACATAACGATTTCCACACTCTATATCCTGCACATATCCAGTTATTATGCATTACGTTATTTCCCAAATGGGACAAGTTTATTGAACAAGCCAAGAGTTCACGAAGCGTTAACAAATAATCAATACATAAAGATTACTGGATTGGATTGCAAGAAATTAACCGATTCGAGTAAAAGCACTTTTCTATTTTTAGTTTTCTAAGGGGTCCAGTAAATTATAGCATGCGGAAACGCAAAACCCACCAAGAACTCTAGAGAATGCAAACTGAACCTACTTTTCAAGCTATAGAAAAGTACATACGAACTGGCAATTGAATCTGTCGAATACTACGTAGCACCAAATAAATTCAGTCGAAATTGTCTCCACTATTCAAAGAACCGGCCACTTCCCTTAACCGAACTTACCATACAACCATACAACCCTTCCATATAACAATGAGCCATACAATAGAGCAAAACTTCCCAAAGCATGTCTTGCGAGTTTCCTCCTGCACATTATCAAGAAGTTCCCGAAATGGATATATGACTGTGTACCTGAAATCGATTACTTATCCCGATTAGGAGATTTGCTGCTAACCTCCATTTTGCAGCTATGAATTTTCATGGGATTTATTTACAATAACTAGAAATGGAAGTATGTGTTGAGGCAAGTTCATTACTGAATACGGTAGAAAAGGAAATCGAAATTATATATAAGAAACCTTTCAGCCTATCTGGTTACGGATTTTTTCTTCTTTACTTTATCATTCTCATACTCCAACATGAAATTAAATCTTGTTTCCGCCACCGCTATCGTTGCCACCATTGGTTCAGTTGCTGCTGCTCCAGCATCTGTTGAATCCTCTACTGGATTATCTAAGAGAGAACTTGACACTGTTAACAGTGCCATTGCTCAAATGGATGAATTGACCGCCAAAAGAGATACTTATTCCGCTGAAGAATTAAGCAAAAGAGAAGTGCAAATTGTCACTGATGTCTTAAGTGCCATTAACTCTACCAACTTAGCTCCAGGTATCATTCAATACTTCATTGACGATCCAACTTTAAGTAGCATTGCTACTACTGTCATTATTGCTGCCATTAAATCCGATGCTATTAGTTTGGCCACTTTAATGAAATCTTTAGTCGATTCTGGTTTAGCTGTTTCTGTTATCCAGGGCCTTATTAGTGATTGTGCCTTCTATGCCGAAATCTATAAATTAGCTTTGAACTTTATTGGTAACTTAGCTCAACAAATTTTATCTATCTTGAAAAAGAGAGAATTCTTGCCAGAAGAAACAGTAGTTGCAAGAGAAATCGAACATATTGATACCAGAGACACCACTGGTGATATCATCACTTCCTTAATGGAATCCTTGAAGAACTCCGGTTTAGCTTCTTCCGTTGTTAACACTTTAGTTGTTGATGATACCTTTTACACTTATGGTGCCAGTTTGATCCAACAATTACTTCAACAAAACCTTATTGACTTTGGTAGTTTGTTCAATGCCATTATTTCTTCTGGAATTGTTCCTCAATTAATTACTTCCTTCTTGAACCTAGCAACTTTCAAGACTGTTATCGTCAATGCCTTGGCTGCTGCTTTCGGCCAATGTGGTGGTTCAAGTTTAACTACTGTCAAACCAAGTACTACCTTGACTCCTTCTATCACTAGTATTCCATCCACCATTGCTACCACAACCGCTCCTGGTACTACTACAACCGCTCCAGCTAATTGTAAAAAGAGAAGAAGATCTTACAATTATTAAATGGGTCAAAACTAATTACTTCTGCTGGTCAGATCAATACCACAAAATTATCTTTTATAGCCGTTTATATTTTGTTTGTAGATTTCGTTCGTATAATTTGTCAATTTAAATTCAATAAAAAAACATGTAGTCCAATGCAAGTAATTGGAAATCATCGACTTTCAAGTGTTTGATGCGCTTTCTTCTTCAGTTCTAGCTGCTTTCTTCTATCGTTGCTCATTTTGCAGCAATTTTTCGCACCGGCATACAACCCTCACTGTTGATATTTCCCTTTTCGCTAATTTGATTTAGCATCAACATTTTAATCGTAGTGACAATTCAAATATTGATATAGTAAAATTGTTATTGTCGCGCGTGTGGTAATAGTTGCGGTTTTTGTGATTGTTGTGATTGTTTTTCTTCGTAGTTTTTGTTGGAGAAGTTTTATTTGTTCTCAGTCTTGATCACCATAGCGCGTAATGCCAGGGTACGTTTATATTGAGACACTGAACCAGTGCAGCAGTAGATAGTGGAGGAAAACAGGGAATATAGTGGACTGTGCTGTTGTTGGTGCGGTGTTATTTGCTTCGTTTGCTTGATTACTAACCTTTTAGTGAAACTATTTCTATTCATGCCGGCCAATGTGGGAATCAAATTGGTTCTCAGTATTGGAACCAATTGGCCAATGATCATGGGATAAATGTCGATGGTACTGTGTCTCTGGCCACTAATCCGAGTCTTGAAAATTCCAACCATCGGCCAGAACTCTTTTTTAACTTGTCTGATTCCGTTAAATATACTCCAAGATCCATCTTGATTGACTTGGAACCTTCGGTAATAAACAAAGTTACTAACCAGTTGCCTATGATCAACCCTCGTAATGTCCACTTGAGTAATAGTGGCAATGGAGCGGCGAATAACTGGTCCAATGGTTATTCATATGGAGTATCTCACCAAGAAGATCTCTTGAATCTAATAGACCGAGAAATTGATAAATGTGATAATTTCAACAATTTTCAATTATTTCATTCGGTAGCTGGAGGAACTGGTTCTGGGGTGGGGTCGTTGATTATGGAATTGCTAAATGATCGATTCGGTAGCAAGAAATTGATTAATACCTTTCTGATATTTCCTTCAAATGAAAAGACTTCCGATGTGGTAGTACAACCTTACAACACCATACTCACATTAAAGAGATTAATCGATTTCAGTGATGCCACCTTCGTATTCCATAATGATGCGTTAAATTCCATTGAAAACCTATTGTTTAACAGTAATATCCATGATAATGATTCTGCGTTTGAAAACACCAACAAAATCATCTCCAATGTTTGCACAAATATTTCAAATCCATTACGATTTCCGAATTACATGTATAGTTCCTATGAATCTATTTTTTCATCATTGATTCCTACCCCAGATTTAAAATTCTTGACATCGTCAATTGCTCCATTTGCATCACAAAAGCATAACAATTTGAATGAATATGATATAATATTGGAATTATTAAATGATCGATATAAAATGAATCGGGTGATGGAACCTCCCAAGTATATTGCCGTGATGAATTACCTTATAGGAAGTAATTTAAACCAACAAGACATTAGAAAAGGTGCCATTAAAGCAAGGCAAAGAATAGATTTTGTTCCTTGGACATCTTCATCGGTTCAAATTGTCAATGGTAGAAAATCTCCATATTCAAAATCAGAAAATCCCAAACAATTGACTGGTTTACAAATATCTAACAACACCTCCATAATCGATGTATTTAGCAAAATATTGAAACAATATGATTTACTAGTCAAACGGGAAGCATACATCAATTCTTATACTGAGTCAAACAGCGCGGAAGAGAAAGGTAGAGTGTTAGAAATGTTCAACGAGTGTCGAGAATCTATATTAAATGTAATCGACGAATATAGGTCTTGTCAAACAATCAGCTATTTGGAGGATGAAATTTTACAAGAAGAAAATGTGTTATAGAACTGCAATTCAGTATTGACCATAATCTGATTATAAACACGGTCTAAGAGTATATTGTATATTATTGTTGTATTATAAATGAATTACATGGATAGGTTAGTTTTACGAAATATTCATGTTTTAGTTCAAACAAAGAATTATTTGTGCTCGAAGTTGAGAGAATGTATTCATTTTCTATTAAAGTATAATGATTTTGATACATATTTCTTAACCTGGCTGAATATACAACTGAGTGAGCATAAGCTTACAGGACTGTAGTTTGATTAAACGACATAAGTGCACACAAACTTGCAAATTTATATACTTACGAAACCCCCATCCTGGGCACTTTCTTCTTCAATTGTTTAAAGGAACCAAATTTACAATAAATACATTTATTCTTCAATACATTAATTAATATTATATGATGTCATAAATTACTCTAAATCTAAAGCTTTAATTTTTGCAAGATATTAATAGTTTGTTCATACCCTTCAATTTCTGCAGTCAATTTCTCTAATCTCTTGAAAGCTGATTCCTTGGCAGCGTCATTGGTCTTCTCAGTGAATTTACTAATACCTTCGTTAGTTTTCTTGGTGAATTCGTGAGCAGTAGCTAATTTCTTATTAACTTTTTCGATCTCACCATCTAAATCAATTTGTCCTTTAACTAATACATGTACAGTAATTCCGGAGCCAATAGCTTGCAAGGCACATCCACTTGGAACATCGGCATTGCTCTTGACAACGGTAATCTTTTCAACACCTTTGATTAAAGCAACAATAGAATCTTGTTGCAAATGAACAATATCGTAGATATCTTTGTCGTTTATTTCCACATAAACTTGACCATTCTTTACAATATTATATTGGGCCAAAACAGATCTTGCACCTTTGGTAATTTCCAAGATGTTTTCATATGCTTCACCCACTTTAACATTATCATATTGCTCAACATATTGAGGATACTCAGCAATACTGATGGATTTGGTTTCATCGTTTTCACGTCTTGGTAATCTTTGCCACATTTCTTCGGTGATGAATGGCATAAATGGATGGATCAATCTTAAGGCATTATCAATACAAGTATAAAGAGTATCTTGTGCAGATTTCTTTTGCTCTTCGCTACCATCTTGGATTAATGCTTTGGAATTTTCAATGTAAACATCACACAAGTCATACCAGAATTCATAAATGGAATTACATGCTTCACCAAATTCACGAGCTTCTAATGAATTGTTAACATTCTTACTAGCAATAGTTAATTTGTGTAAAATCCATTTTTCAACTAATGATTCCTTTCCAGTCAATTCAGCAGTACGAGGTGGTTTATAATCTTCACCTAATCTACCCAAAACAAACTTAGTGGCCTGGTACATCTTATTACAGAATTTACGGTAACCTTCAACTCTCAAAATATCCAAATTGATATCTCTTCCACCAGTAGAATAGGCACAAAGAGCGAATCTAAGTGCATCAGTACCACATTCTGGAATACCATTTGGATAAGATGCTTTTTGTCCTTCAATAGCTAATTTTAATTCACGAGGATCTAAATTACCAGTAGTTAATTTATCATGTAAAGATTGTAATGGAATACCAGCAATGACATCTAATGGATCAATAACATTCCCTAATGATTTAGACATTTTACGACCTTGAGCATCACGAACTAAGGAATGACAGAAAACCTCCTTAAATGGAACTTCCCCGGTTAATTTTAATCCTAATAAGATCATACGAGAAACCCAGAAGAATAAAATATCCCAACCAGTTTCTAACATAGACATTGGTGCGAATAATTTCATATCCGGAGTGTTATGTGGCCATCCTAAAGTAGAAAGTGGCCATAAACCGGAGGAAAACCAAGTATCTAACACATCTTCATCTTGTTCTAAAGTAAATTTGACATTGCCAAATTTCTTTTGAGCCTTTTCTAAAGCTTCTGCTTCAGTTCTACCAGAGATCCAGTAGTCGTTGTTTAACTTGTCATTGGTTTCTCCTTCAACATGAACGAAATATACTGGACATCTATGACCCCACCATAATTGACGTGAAATGCACCAATCTTGAATGTTTTCTAACCAGTGGAAGTATTCATTTTCGGAAGTTTTAGGAGTGATGGTAATATCACCAGATTTGACGGCTTTAATAGCTTCAACGGCCATATCTTGTTGGTTGACCCACCATTGAGGTTTCAATAATGGTTCAATGATATCACCAGATCTAGAACAAGTTGGAATAGTCATTTCATTGTCCTTTTGACCATCGTACAATCCCTTGGCTTGTAATTTTTCAATAACTTTAGCTCTGGCATCAAATCTCTTCATCCCTTCCCATTCAGGTCCACAGTTTTCGTTCAAAAGACCATTATCAGTGTAGATATTAATGAATTCCAAGTTGTTTCTTTTACCAGTTTGGTAATCATTTTGATCATGGGCTGGAGTGATTTTCACAGCACCAGTACCGAATTCCATATCAACAGCTTCACCGTCGGTAACAATTGGTAATTTACGGTCTAAAAATGGATGGTGAACAAATTTACCATGTAAATGAGTATATCTTGGATCTTTTGGATGAACAGCAACCCCGGTATCTCCAAAAATAGTTTCCGGTCTAGTTGTGGCCACGGTTAATTTTTCATTGGTACCTTCAACTAAGTAAGAGAACGAGGTCAAAACCCCAAACTCAATTTTGTTGTCGTAGTCTGGAACACTCAATTGAGTTCTACCAGAGATATTCTTATTGTCAACTTCCAAGTTAGAAATGGCAGTATTCAACTTTACTGACCAATTAACTAATCTGGAAGCTCTATAAATGGTTCCGTCTTCATGTAATCTAACGAAGGCTTCAGTGACAGCTTCCGAAAGCTTAGGGTCTAAAGTGAACGCTTCTCTTGTCCAATCATAAGAAGCACCCAAGGTTTTAACTTGTGATTTAATTCTTCCGTGGTATTCTTCTTTCCATTCCCACACTTTTTCAATGAACTTTTCTCTACCATAGTCATGTCTAGTTTTCTTTTCTTTGAGCCATAATTGTTTTTCAACAACAGTTTGAGTAGCAATACCGGCATGGTCGAAACCAGGCAAAAATAACGTGGTTTTCCCTTTCATTCTGTTCCATCTAATCAAGGCATCTTGAATAGAAATGGTCAAGGCATGTCCAATATGCAATGCTCCAGTGACGTTAGGAGGTGGAGCAGGAATGGAAAACGCACCTTGTGGCTTCACTTGGCCATCTTTGGTCAACTCTGGAGCAAACATCCCTTGTTTGTCCCACCAATTGTACCACGAGCTTTCCACATTCTTAGGATTATAAGCTTTGAATGCTGCATCTTCTAACGAAGCTAAAATCTTCTTTTCTCCAGGCACGGTTTTATCGGTGTATTCTGGAGCTGGAGCAATTTCCTTTTTCTCCTTCTTCACCTTGGGAGCAGTGGCTTTAGCCTTTTCCGCTTGTTTGGCCTTCTTGGCTTCAAATTTGGCCAATTTTTCTGCCTTCTTACGATCATTCTCCAACTGTTTCGCAGTCTTCACTGGCTCTTCACCAGAAATTGGAACTTGGGCAACTGGTTCAGACATGTTACTCGATAGTTGTCTGATTCTAATATACCTATATAAACCTCCAATAAACTGACCTTTTATAACCAGTCCACTAAGTACCATACAATAGTTAACGTAGAAGCTGGAAATTTTTTTAGACTGAGAATTACTCATAGTGAAAAATTTGTCATAGCGAGTTTTTGTGTCACATTCGCAGGGTTTGGGTGCAAAATTGAGGTGGTGGAGGTGGTGAATTGGGTTTGGTCATTGTGGATGAGTCAATGGGTGTAGCTGGTTGTGAAGTGGGTAGGAGGGAATGTAGGGGGTAATGTGTATGTTGTGAGATTTTCTGCATTTTTCGGATTGTTTTGGTCTAGTAGAATGAGATGGAAAGTAGGACTGGGTTGGAGTATGGTGGTGTGATTAGGGTACATGGAACACTTTAATGGAGCCAAATTCGAGTGATACATGTGTTTGAGTCACTGTGGTGAAAACTAGTCATAAATGAGCAAAATCTTTGGACAAGATTGCTATAAGTATGTCCCTAGCATGCAATACATGCAAATAGAAGTTGTGTAGATGTCACCATTTTTGTCCACGGTTGTTCACATTAGATAAGCTTCGTTCAACTGCATTTCCTTTCTCGTATTATAATAGAATATTAGTCACCATTTTGTTGGAAATAGCTAGGACGGTAAATTCTACCTTTCATTTCACCAGTCATATTTTTATCAAGTATGTTAAAGTTTGATTAGAATGTAGGGAAACTACTTGGTCATACCAGTGAGCCATTTGTTTGCTACTTGCAGCGATTTGTTAGCAGTTGCTGTATTTTGCGTGCTGCCAGTCTCTAGATTCCTGGTAGGATTATCCAACACAATGGAATCTGTTTCAATAATATTGCCCAGTACCTTTGCTTGTAATCTTTGGCTCATTGCCTTTGACATCTTGGCATTGGTATTGGTATTAACCTTGATTTTGCTAATACCACTGTAGTTTTTACCACTCATTCCCAATCCTATTTCGTTTCCATAACCATCCATAATTGAATCCTCTTCCACGCCAAATTGCATTTTATTCTGCGCTTTACGTAATTCCGACATTTGAAATCGCTCCTTCATCTTTCTAAACCGTTTCCCTCCCCTCTTCTTACTCTTTTGCTCTATGGGCAATGGAAGTGCTTTATCGGGCTGTTGCTGTGGAGGGGTCAATAACTTGTCTATTTTGATTTGAATTTCTTGGAGATATTTCCTTCCCAATTCTCCAGTCCCGTTGGACTGGCTAAGATCTATTCTGGCTGCTAGGATGATTTTCCCACTCATGATTCTCATCACTGACCGAACTATATCACTGGGTAAGTACTTCAATAGTTCGCAGTGATATAGATACCCAGTTTGACGAATAAAGTTCGATTTGGTGGAAGTTGTAGACGATAAATCCTTCACTCCAAGCGAGGCAAGATTACATGATGGCGTCATTGCCAATTGCCTCAATGAGCCAGTGCTGATTAACAATTGAGATGTTGTTATTGCCCCTACTATAGCACACACATTGGGAGCATATTTGGATATTCTCGACGATATGAATTGAGACAACTTGTATAAGGTATCGTCTAGGATGAACATGATATCACAGCATTCAAGCACGATATTAAAATCGTGTTCATTCAATGTAAATTGGTGGGGAACTTGTTGTAGAGCCGCCATAATAATGACCAATACCTTTTCATTGGTAATAAAACTCTTCAATTGTGATTCGTACTGTTTGATATTGGTCAAATCTTGTTTAATAATCATAATAATCTTAGCGTAGTCTATAGGATTCAAGATTAACGTCTCCAACTCGGAAAACACCACTTTGTAATGTATTTTGAGGATGCTGTGAAATAGCCCAAGTTCTTGATTAACCACAGTAGACAACTCGTTTATCGACAAGAGAAATTTGTACTCGGGGGAGAGCTCCTGGTCCAAGGAAGACATTAACTCATGGTAATCGCTCTCATGTTCATTGGAATATTGCACAAATTTCTCTGTCAATTGGGGAACCAACGGCAAAACCGAGGACAATTGGTGTAATTGCTCAGTGTTGGCTATTCTGAAGTCATTCTCCATCAATCTCACTTGATTCTGTAAACTCTGGCCCTTCAATACATTTTCAAGCTTGTCTTCAAAGGCTGAATCTCCAGTTTCCGCCGTATTCAGCTGCTGAAAATCGGTATCCCCATTACTCGAGTCTCCATCACTATCAAAATCGTTCAATAGGTCCTGTTCGTAGTCCTCCATTGTGTCTATGGCTGATTTAAATTTAAGAACCGCTTGGTGGAGCCTGCACCAAATCTTCGATGAGATGAGAAAATTGACCTGGAGCAAACAGAGGCATTTGGTAAGGAATTGTACCACTAAGTAAATTTGAACCAACTAGTATGGTTTTCCAAGTAAAAACAGGAGTGCTAGGGCAGTCGGATGGGTCTGCCGAGTTAACTTTGGGAAACACCAAGGTGGTTACTGCTATCACTGGACCTATAGAGCCCAAGGCTAGACAAGCGTTGCCTACATTGGCCAGTTTGGAGATCATAATAAGGCCATCGATTGGGTTGTCGACGACGAGGGAAAAGCTCTTAGAAGACAAGTTGCGGTCGCTTTTACAGGCGGTCATTGTCAGATATAAATATCCTAGACAGCACATACAAATCGTGGTACAGATGTTGATAACCGATAGTAATAACGGCGAGAACGAGTTCACCAGTAATGAGTTGAATGCTGCTATCCAGTGCTGCTATTTTGCCTTGATAGACGCCAATATCTACTTGAATTGCTCCTTTTCTTCGTTGTCTATCTGTTTGATAGACGGCGAAATAGTCTACAACCCGACCTATAAGCAGCAGTTGCATAGTGATTCACACCATGTGGTCTGTTTTAGCATTCAAGATGGAAAACCAGAGAAAGTGCTCTTATTGGAAAGTATAGGAGACTTCTCTGACTCGGAGTTGTTCCTGGTTATTAGTTCTTGTGCTGAAAAGGCTATTGAAATACATCAACTACAAAGAAAATTCATCACAGATAAGATTGAAAGTGACTATATTTGGCAGTAGATAGTTTTGCATTTGGAGAAACTAGTTGAAACGAAATTCACTCCAAGAGTAATGAAAATAACGATAAATAAAAGCTCGTGCTCGTTGGAGGTTGTCCCTCTACGGTCATGTTGCTCCTTGGATACTCTTACCTATGGCATATTTCCTTATCATCTGGCATCACGTACTTACCTTTTGCCTCATGCTTTACCTATTTCATCTTATACTTTACCTTTATCTCATACATTGTAATATACAAAATCTATTAGAAACTAATGTAGCAAACATAGCTACCTTTATATTATCATCTAATAGCATTAACACTAAGTAAATTAACTCCAATCCCACAGTGTATCCTCCAGTTCAATACAAAGTAGCTAAAGGATCCAACCTATTGTTTCTAGCTGAACCTCCAATGTTCAACAAATTGATTTCTCCGTTTGAAAACTTGTTATTTGGATTCAATTTATGTTTGAAGGTAAACCCAATAAAATTATTCTGGGCGAATGGTTTCTTGCCATCTTTCTCCAACAAGGATTCGTTATGTTCTTGTCTAGCAAATACGTCCTTATATTTCGCCATCATTTCTTCGTCTTCGAAATCGTCAAAATAACCAGCGTCTTCTTCGTTATCTAATTGAGGAGTAAATGGCGGAGTCTTTGAACGCAAAGTATCCCAATCTTTGATTTCACTGAAATACGGCGACTGCTTGATTTGGGCAAAGTTTCTAATTCTCGAAGAGGGAGACGCAATTAACTTGATAATTAAACTCCATGTTCTGTCGGAGAACACGTACCTACCATCTTTTGTTTGTGGTCTTCTTAAAGCAGTCTTCCAGTGTTTCAAATTATAGTAAGTTTCATCTTGTTTAGAACCAGAAAATGGCGGATACCCACATAACGCTTCAAATAGCATACACCCTAAAGACCAATAATCGATAGTGTAGTCGTAGTTCTGGCCCTCCAATACTTCTAGAGCCATGTAGTCTGGTGATCCAACAATGGAATTGGCCAAATTCAAATGTCCCTGACTTTGTTTGAATATCTTTTGTCTCTCAAACATAAGCTTTGATGGCACTTGATATTCTTCCAAGTCTTCCAAATTCTTCAATTTCAATCTCATACTTTCGATACGGTCGGTTGACACAGTACCGGCAGCTAAACCGAAATCAGTCAATTTAATGTGCCCTTTCGAATCGATCAAGAAGTTTTCTGGTTTCAAATCACGATGAGTAAATCCCAACTCGTGCAAAGAGTTTACCGCAGCAAACATCTCACTGATATAGAAACGAGAGTGGGGTGGGATAAGATAACCAGTGTTGTTCAACAAAGTTCTGAAATCACCACCTGGAACGAATTCCATAGCCAAAAACACCTTTTCTGGATCTTGGAACGCATACAACAATTTAACGAGCCATTCACTCCTGGTATTCGTTAAGATGTCCCTTTCAGTTAGCACGTGTCTTGTTTCATCTAGCTTGACTAATAGCTTCTTATTCAACACCTTCAAAGCACAGATTTCTCTAGTATCTTTCTTTCTGGCCAAAAAGACTTGTCCATATCCACCTTGACCAACCTGGGTAATCATTTCAAAATCGCGATGTTTTGGCTTTAATCTTCTCTTTCTAAGCAAAGCACGTTCGCGGCCAATGTAATTCTTCCATTCTAGCTCTTGACGTTGAGGATTGGCAGTAAAATTGGGATCCGAGAGCAATTTATTCTGAACCAACTTGGTTCTTTCTCTTCTGGAAATAACGTAATCAAACACATCACAATAGTAATCGAGAAAATACAATTGGGCCACACTGGCCAACCGTTTCGTCTTTGGGTTGTTGGCCTTCCTTTGAAACTCTGCTTCGGTCAATTTGATCTTGTTCGCAGGCTGTAATTGACTGATATTTTGATTGAGTTGGATATTTTGCGCAAGCTGGTTCTGCTGGTTGGTGTTTTGTTGGTGGAATATATTCTGCTGCGTTGGGGTTTGCTGAGGCGAATTTTGGTAGCTTCCATAGGCAAATCTCGACCCTTGTGGACGTTGTGGTGTATTGTGTAAAATAGATTTGGTTGGCGACGATAAAGGAGTGATGTTTTCCTTGTTTAAATTGTTCTGTCTGTAGCTTGGATCAACCTCCATCATATTAGAAATGGATACGTTCTCCATTGACTGGGAAATGTCACTCATGTCCATGTCACTAGTATTGTGTTTCGACGATTTATTAAACATTGTCATATTGCAACGAGATGGGATTCTGGAGGTGGATCACGGCAATGTTATTGGTGAAGCTGAAACGGTGTGCTGGTAAAAATGGGCTCGTTTGGTTAACAAATGTCTAGTCTGTTGAAGTAGAGTATTGGCTAAACAAACAAGTATGCGGAACTTTAGCTATAAACCTGGGTTTTTCTGGATTGAAAAGAGAATATATAAATCAGTGATGTTTCCCCTGTATGAAAACCGGCTATAGAACGTTTTAGCAAGATTCTACTATGTTTGTACAAGAAACAATGGTGATATATTGAAAGTGTTTATATTTATTCTCGATTGGGAAGTGATTCATGGAATTGGTTGTATGCAGTCGATGACGTAAAAAGGTGAAACCAAAGCGGAAACTGGCAAGAAACTGGTGCAAAAAGGGAAAAGAACTTTGGCAAATACTGAGAGAATAGTGGAGAGAAGTAGCAGAGGGAAATAGTTCTCTTAGTTGATTTGTAATTTCCTTTGCTATACTGATGTAGTTTACTTTTGGCTGCAAAATGGTTATATGCAGTTTATTACTGGAAATAAAGGAAACGACCAGCCGTGTGGTTTAATGATGAAGGTGTGAATGTTTGAAGGTGTCATTTGAGCACGGGTTGATTGTAATACTCGCTTTCTGCGCAAGGTGAGACCACAATTGGATTTTTGTAGGGACAATACTTTAACCTGCAATATCCTGGAATTTGTCAGTTGCAATTTATGCTGAAATATGAGGACTGCTGTGTAATACAATACAGACACGAGGTTATATAAGTATTTGCATACTTTGCTTCGTTCGCTTCAAAGTAGTTGTTGTAACTGACATAAAGACTGAAAAATGATAGGATGACCGGTAAATGCTGGAGAAAAATTACAAGTTGTAAATATAATCTCTATTTCTCTGATTCCTTTTATTATGTGAATTAGTATAGTTTTTAATTGATTTTGGGGAGCTAACCAAGTTGATGTCTTCCACGAATAGGTGGTCGAGAGGACAAGGACGGTACATAATGTCATATCCCGGAGAATACACGGAAACAGTGAATGCATACCAACTTTTATGTAGTTCGGCAACTCACAACACTGAATGCGTGTACAAAACTACATCTACCACCAAAAAGAAGGGAAACTAGATGGATGCAGATATCACTACATTCACATATTCAATACATCGGGAAGGAATCTATACAAACACCAACCGATGTTTCGGGAACCACGGAAAGTAATCCAGAATACCGAAGTGTATTACTAGCAATAGCTGTAGGTCTGAACCTTAACCAAGAAAAGCTGACGGATTGTGGCGCGTCTTTTGTGGGGCAGACAACGTACTGCAAGGTAAAGGATTTGCTAGCGTGTCCTTGTATACGTTGGAAATGGTATCCATGCTAATATTCCTCAGTAGAATCTATGGAATTACTGCAATCAGCCAATTTTGTGGGGTTGCACCACTTGTACTTGTAATTTAGCTAAGAAAAATAACAATAGGCTGTTTTGTTTTTGTGTAACTATTTTAAAAAATATTCGGTGTTGCACAACTTTGGTGCGGAGTTTTTACCATACTGCTGTAAAGTCAGAAAGCGGCCCATGGATTACAAGCACTGCTCAACAACACAAGACCATCCCCATACTTGTCAAGTACAATAAACGGAATTTGAAATGATACCACCTTCAATTCCATGAAACAAGTAACCCCGTAGCCCCGCTCCGTAGCATCGTGTAAAAAAATTAATCAAAAATGCACCCATCTCGGGTTTTAGTACTGAGGAGTTCCAAACTATTGGGTAAATTGAAATAGTAATATGCACACTATATGAACATACTCATCAAAAAACATTAAATGCTGCGCTTGAGGCCATAATATACATGTACATATCACATAAAAATACTTTGAAGATATTTAAAGGGAGTGACATTTCCAACTTGAAATAAAAAAAATTAATTGCAAGAAAAGTTTTGTTTCAAGGTTAATTATTCTATTGTAATGTCGGACTTGGAAAATCAAAATCCGAAAGATCACACTCTCGTAATGGGAGATTCTCCAGTGGCTATTCACGGAGAAGAACATGAAATCACCAAAGTTCATACTGAAGGTGAATATATTCATTTTGGTAATGAAAGATATTTAAGAAGTGACTTGGCCGAAGCCTTTGGTGGTACTTTAAATCCAGGTTTAGCTCCACCTCCAAAGCACAACTTTGCCAATCCTGCTCCTCTTGGGTTATCAGCATTTGCTTTGACTACGTTCGTTTTATCTTTAATCAATATCGAAGCTAGAGGTGTGACTATTCCAAATATTGTTGTTGGATTAGCCTTCTTCTACGGAGGTGCTGCCCAACTTGTGGCTGGTATGTTTGAAATTGCCGTAGGTAACACTTTTGGTGGTGTTGCTTTAGGTTCTTATGGTGGATTTTGGGGCTCTTGGGCTGCTATCCAAACTCCAAGTTTTGGAATTATTGCTGCTTATAAAGGTAAAGAAAAAGAATTATCATATGCTCTAGGATTATATTTGATTTCTTGGTTTATCTTTACGTTTTTTATGATGTTAATGACGCTTAAATCAACGGTAGCCTTTTTTTCGATCTTTTTCTTATTATCCATCACGTTTTTACTATTGGCAATTGCAGAATTTCAAGGCTCAGTACCAGTTAAAAAAGCTGCCGGAGTGTTTGGTGTATTGACTGCATTTTCAGCTTGGTATAATGCTTATGCTGGTATTGCCAATGAACAAAATTCTTACATCACTGTCAAAGCAATTCATATTCCAGATTTTCAAGATCCAAATAGAAACAAATGAGGTGATACCAAGATACGATGTTGAGGTTATTTCTTGACAAAAATGTTTCAAACGAAATGATATTGATTCTTCCCCCCAGGTCAATATTGTTGTTTGATTCATTCTACATTATAACTGTGTTATAATGTAATATTAATTTATTTATTTATTTATTCTAATGCCCCCCCTTTTTTTAATGTTGCCAATATATAATAGGTCTGTGAAAGTTTTGTAGATTAAATTTGTAGAAATCCATTACTTCTTCAATTAGTTATTAGTGAGGAGCATGCCATCGTCATGCTGCTAATTGCAAAATCTCTACAAATACGAACATGGAAAACGATCGACGAGCCTGGCCGAAATATTATTTCCTAGTTAGCAAATAGTAAATCAGCTACTTCTTCTAGCTTGTTTTGATTTTGTTGGGGGAAAGAATGGGGATGTTATTTTTATGGGGTATCTCGGTGTCTCAAAGCCCAATTTGATTTAAGGATTCCACATACATAAATAAAATTATATCGCAGGAAATGTTTAAGAAGGATGGAGGCAATTCGCACCGGTCTCAATTAACAATAAGAGAATCTCATTATTGTTGTTTAAACCATGCTCACGTACCGCCTTCAAATGTTTATCTCAGAACTTCTAATCTGATTCGAGAATGAATTGGAACTGCAACTCGACGATTAAATTTCCCAAATTTCATAAATTTATTTTTATTCATATATGCATTTACGCCTGAAAAATTATCTTAAGTGAGTGCAACTGCAGTTTCTTTGGAATTCACAGATAGTATGTGTGCTTATTTGTTGAAGCTCCAAAAGCAGCTGCATTTTTAAACACCGGTATGCACAACCAGAACCCATTATTATCACGAAATATTCTTTCTTGAATTGCCATGTCATGATCCTAGTATTGGAAAGCAGTTTCTACGCGCTTTCAACGCATTTTCAACGCACCTTCAATGTAAAATCTTTTCATTCATAAATGTAGATGTGGATTGTTGTACTGGGGAGAATCTGTAATTTCGAAATACTCCAGAATTGATTCCCATGAGATAGGTTGTCGTTATTATATCACGGCTGAAACCAACTTAATCACCGGTTCGTTTCCAAAAATGTGTATGATATTGGTTAACGTGACCAACTCTTGAAGTTGATTCAAAAAGTGCTAGAAATGTGATTTCCTAGTATTGATTTGTGTCAGTTTTTGTTACTACAGTTCATATATCAAGGAAATATTTCACATAAGCAAATATTAACTTGATATAGATTCACACGGTGTCAATGAGTTCGTATTAATTAGTTTTTTCAACGATATACTCTCATACAATTTATTTGTTGCATGTTATTCAACTCCTGCGGTATTTCCTTTCAGGTGACAATATAGGATCATTCTTATCCTGGTTTCTCGATTTTAGACCAGCAAACATTGCTGTTTGGGTTAATTTGCAACCCTTACTACAATCTAAAGAAATTGATTTGAATATTATTGAAAATCTGTCTATAAAATATGTTACTTCTTAGTATTTCTTATCTTGTCGTTATCAGTTTCTAAAGATTCTTTTTTGACAATTCCCTATCGATTTCACTTTCGGTAGCTTCAGTTACCCCCACTACGAAATCATATAACTTTCTTAAAAGAAGAAATTGAGTATAGGCAGTCGAGCCAACTAAGAAAAACAAAACCGCTCTTTCGTTCTCATTGTCGACATTTAAGAAAGCGTAAGGATACATACCACCATTTTCAAAGTCAATTAAATATTTTAGTAAAAACCAATATGCGATTGTTAGATTGGTACAAATAATTAATGCAGTAGAGGTTTTAATATTCCATTTTGGCATGAACACAAGATAATCTATTAACAAACTGATTATCGGCATCAAATGAATAGATAAGTCGGTACCTAAGTGGATTTCAATTTTTGTAGGGTCGAGTACTAGTAAATGTAAAAACCAAATTCTCAAGGGCCAATAAACCGCAGCAACTATACTTTCAGCAGCTAGACCAATGGGATGAAGCATGTTTTTCAACTCATATAAAGATTGACTATTAAACAAGTGAGCAAGAAATCCAAGAGCAAAGACAATCATTGAATAAACCAAAGATAAATTGGTCAAAAACTGCCAATGCCCTCCGCTAGATAAATGATCTGGTAATACTCCAGTTACAATATTGCTATATATTCCATAACCTCCAATTAAAAGAGACAATCCGTTGATACAGAGTATTACTGGGTTTCCTACAACTCTTCTGGACATTATACCCACTAATTAATGATGAAACACAAATATTAAATTAAGATTAAAAAAACTCACTAATTTGAATTTTTCACCTCCCCTTAACCCACGCTTTCCCGTTCCACCTCCTAAATTGCTTATCATTGCATAGTAAAATTAGGTCACGGATAAACATGATTTACTTTGTGTTGTATTTGTATTGTCTATACGTTTGAATTCAAAATGATGTATATTGGCTGGGGTTTGCTGTAGAAAGTTTAAATACTTCCCTAGTGCAAGATTAATCGTGTTTACTAAATAGCTTTGAAAACCTTGTAGCAGATCTGCTTCTAGATCTGCTTCTAGATGCAGACCTTTCGTCTTCTCTGTCTAAAGGCATTTCTTCACCTCTTGGTCTACCTCTATCTGGCACTAATTGCGATAAATTTGTAAAACTACTATTTCTTGAGGGAGAGGGGCTCAATGCATTTCTAGAAGAGCTGGGACTCAACATGTTGGATCGCGCACTCTTTAGGTTATTTCTCTTGTGTTTATGTTTGTGAAATGTCCCACTCATATCAATATTCTTCACTATATCTTCGAAATATGTCTCACATGCAATTGGATTCTCCAAGAATTCCACGTAATGATACGTTGGCTTGACTAATATCACTGGTACTAACGCACTCTCCAAAAAATACTTTGAAAACGATGCTTTGGGCAATAGCGATTTATGCATTTCAGTGTCATTTCTATGAGTTCCAATAATCATCATGGCCGGTTTGTACTCATTCACTGCATCTTTTAATAATTTCTGCGGTTTACCAATCACAATTTCTAATACCAAGGAAACCTTCTTACCATGCTTATTTAGTAGTTCTATTTTAGTTAATGCTTTGTTCGCTTTGGCTCGATTAATTGATTGATGTTGTTTTTCGTCAAGAACATGTAATACGATTATAGTATCACCATGAACTACCATTTCATCAAATAACCATTCAATAGCTCTAGAAGATTCTGAATCGTCGTTAAATCCGGCTAAAAACGTTTTGTTATTTCTTCTAAATTTAAATTGGGGATGTTTGACTTTGAAAGTTAACGATTTCCTATGATCATCCGAAGTATCAAACGAAATACCCCTTTCAAATGATTGTAATCGAGATAATGGAGGTCTAACTAATGATGATCGAGAAGAAAAGTTAGAGTTGGTGGGTGTCAACCCTCCTAAATGGGCACTAATCGGTAGATTGCCGCCATGACCAAGTTGACCACCAGTATGATTAGGACTCAATAAAGGAGTAGACGGGCCCGAAGGTAAAGGAGAGATAACCAGATCAGAATCGTAATCGTCGTAATACAATCTCCCCAACAAATCAGACGAGGTATTCTCTTGCTTATACATAGCTATGGAATCATCCGATACATGATACAATAAAGCATTCAACTTGGTATTTAGTTGTGTCTCGTTCAACGGTTCTGGTTCTTCGGGTTCATCAGCTACTTCCTTGGCTTCATCGGCAACTTTGGTTACACTATCGATTTCCTGGTCCTGAGGTGACGCAGATTCTCCATCACTTGAACCACCTTGGTCATTATTCTCCACTGGTTTCTTTCTAGTGTATCTATTAGGCTTTGTAGGATCATGATACCCCGGAGCAACTTTCTGACTATGGTGAGTCCCGAAAAGATGTACCATGTCGACTTCACAGTATGAATCTACTATTCACCAACTTGTTCAAATGGTTTATCTTGGACAGAGCCTAAAGTACTGTACATGGTCTTCCCATTGCCGTATAGCAAATTTCATTTCCTTTCAGTAGACAACAATCTGGAATGAAGATTTGGATTTTCTTGATAAATACCATCAGATGCATTCTAGCTTGTTCTACAGGTTTGGATTGGTTTGTGCTGTGCAAAAAAATTTGAAATTTTTCAATAGGAAATGGCTGCAAAAATGGTGAACTAAAAAATATGTCAAAGGAAGAAGGTTCAATGCCGAACTGTTCAAAAGCAATTCGAAACATCACCATTGTTGCGGTATTACGGTTGAAAAAAGACTAGAGGTGGAAATTGCATATTGCATTCACATATTTACAAGATGTATTGTCATATATAATACATAGTGACGATCGTTAAACCTTCTTTACATAATTATTTCCTCTGGAAGAATATGTAGTACAGTTAGTTGAATCTTCACAGGAATAGCTGTGGTTTACTATTATTTTCGTAGATTAGCAATTGCTGTTCTCATGGTTCTTGCTTTTTTACCGGGTCAATGAATCTACCATTGTTGATACCAGTATTGTTTTCTACTATCCCCCATATTCTATCCATCTTTATCCCTCCTATATTGTCAACGACGTAATAGTTCTTATTCCCTGATTTCCAGCTGGAGTAAGAATTGAAAAACCCTTGTTTGTCTACTAATTTTAATTCGGTATTGTCGGTAATTGGTAATAATTCATTATAAGTACGACTACCCAACCCATTCAACTTTTCCATGACCAACTTTTCATCAGCCAATAAGTTTTCCAAAGTTTGTGGTTTTGTTTTGTCATATAATCTCCAAATTCTTGTCACATAATCTTTGGTTTTGTATTGAATGAAAATGGCAGGCGAGGTCGACGCTAATACCGTATATACAGCGTAGATATCATCGAATTGTACCGATTCATAAAACAATTTGGCTCCGTAGCATCCCAACACCGCGAACGAAATACTTAACCGCTTCAACATGGAGATATACTTGGCTCCTGGCGATTCATACAATGGAGAATACGATAATCTATAATTATCAGATAAGGCAGTTGGTCTAAATTTACCAGCATGCTTTACATAAACTATATCATTATACAAAGTTGGCGACCACGGATTATTGTCTGTGACGATCTCGTCTGATTCAACATTGTAATCACTATTTTGAAAATTTCCTTTGTGTTGAATATGATTTATAGGACATTTTGTAAACCTTCTAGTGGACAATATTGATATATTTTTGAATGCAGAAGTAACTTTCAATCCAGAAAACCGGTGTACTCCGGTAATAGTGCCTGTTTTCAACATGCTGGATGTCAGTTTACTGTCTGGTAGTAGAAGTATTTATTCTTCGGTGCTAGAAGATGATGGTATATGAAGGTTTTACCATCCTGTAGGTAATTTCTCATTTACCGCCATCTCACCTCCATCGTCTGTTTGGGCCACGCTAGAAAATTACCTCTTGCGCGTAGTCTAGTACTAGCGGACATCGAGGTAACAAGCTTGTGATTTCCACTGCTGTATGCCTCTAAAAGTCCTCTAAATCGAATTGACGCAAATCAATGTACTACGACTATTCCCCGATATCACCTTGTCGACTAATTGGCATTTTTACCATATTATCTCTTTCCTTTATCGTTGATATTTATCAGAGAGAATCTGACAAGGCTCTCCGCTTCCTAGCTGGGAAACCCCATTAATTAAGTTAAAATCAGCAACGAAACTACTAGAAAATGAGCAATTACTACTGTACGCAAGTAATTGCAACATCACCCCGAGTTGCTACTAGCTGCTTGTAGTTTCCATCAATCCAGCCACACTGGCACTCAAACCAACTAGGCAAGAACAGGGCTATTTGCAGGAGGAACTGGTGAAATCGCGACAATGTCGCAGAATCCAATGTCGTACTATCATGAAATTTTTTACCGCCATTCTATAGAAGGAATGATTTTGTTGTTTTTAAACAAGGGATAATTAATTAAAGTAAATATCAATATCATGGATTCAGATGCCACTAATCGGTTTGTTCCTGAGTATCGTAGAACCAACTTCAAGAACAAGGGACGTTTTACCAACGATGAGTTGAGAAGAAGAAGGGAAAACCACCAGGTTGATTTGAGAAAGCAGAAACGGGAAGAGGTATTATCAAAAAGAAGAAACTATCTCAATGAGGGCAATGATAGTGAAGATGAGGATGATTTCACTGGTAGTGTCAAATCGGACGAATCGAATTTCTACGTCAAATTGCAACAAGATTTACCTAAAATGATTGAATCAATTCAATCAAGTAATTTCGACCAACAATTGGAGGCAACAATTAAGTTTAGACAGATTTTGTCAAGAGAACATAATCCACCTATCGATATGGTTATCCAATCCGGAGTTATTCCTACTTTGGTTGAATTTATGAATGATCACCCGGATATGTTACAATTAGAGGCTGCTTGGGCATTGACCAATATTGCTTCTGGTAACTCCGAACAAACCAGAGTTGTGGTAGAAGCCAACGCGGTGCCAAACTTTGTCAAATTATTATATTCGCAATCGTTTGAAGTCAAAGAACAAGCCATTTGGGCTCTTGGTAATGTTGCAGGTGATTCGTCAGAATATAGAGATTATGTGTTAAAATGTAACGCAATGCAACCAGTGTTATCACTTTTCAACTCTTCAAGAATGTCGTTAATCAGAACTGCCACCTGGACTTTATCCAACTTGTGTCGTGGTAAGAACCCTCATCCAGATTGGGATATTGTTCACGCGGCAATTCCAACATTAGCTAAATTGATTTATTCTTCAGATTCAGAAACTTTGGTTGATGCTTGTTGGGCTGTTTCTTACTTGTCTGATGGTACTACTGAAGCTATTCAAGCCGTTATAGATGCAAGAATTCCTCATAGATTAGTGGAACTTTTGGGACATGAATCCAACTTGGTGCAAACACCAGCTTTGAGAGCAATCGGTAATATTGTTACTGGTAATGACCAACAAACGCAAAATGTTATCAATGCTGGAGTTTTATCAGCTTTGGGTCCATTGTTAAACTCTCCTAAAGAAACCATTCGTAAAGAAGCTTGTTGGACAGTTTCCAATATTACCGCTGGTAATACTGATCAAATCCAATCGGTTATCGATGCCAATTTAATTCCACAAATTATTAGATTATTATCGCACGGTGATTATAAAACTAAGAAAGAAGCATGTTGGGCTATTTCTAACGCATCCTCAGGTGGGTTAACCAAACCAGATCAAATCAGATATTTGGTTAGTCAAGGCTGTATCAAACCATTATGTGATTTGTTAGCCATTGCTGATGCAAAGATTATTGAAGTTACCCTTGATTCCCTTGAAAATATCTTGAAAATGGGAGCAATGGATAAGGAAGCCAATAATACCGTTATTAATCAAAATGCTACTTATATTGAAGAAGCTGGAGGTATGGAAAAAATCTTTGATTGTCAAGCCAATCAAAATGAAAAAATTTACGAAAAAGCTTATCAAATCATTACCAACTATTTCACTGAAGACGATGACCAAATCGACGAAGATGGAACTGAACCACAAGCATATGGTGATGTATTTGGATTTGGAGTTAATCAGCAACAACAACAACAAAATTTCCAATTTTAATCCATAATATTTGAAGAGTCTATCTTTAAATTAAACAAACTTCATGGGTAAATGTCTCCAATAGTTTTATAAGTTTTTCCGCTATATTATTATAATATACCTTCTTGGTGAATTATACTATTCTAGAAATAACAGAAAATTGGGTTCTATTCTAGATATTTAATTTTATATTGTTCAAAAGGTTAATTGAACAATTCACATATTGTGTGAACTAAATAATTCACATTCTTATATATAGTAGCATCTCTGTATTTTCTTTTCTCTAATATATATCTCTATAAAATACACAAAAATCAGTATAACATGTATGGTAGTAATAGGTACAAGTCTAGATCGAGGTGGTGTGTGAGGATGGAGCGTTTTTCTTTTTCTACTTCACACGTTAGATCTACAATGGTGTAGAGTAATTTTGCAGCCAAAAAAAAATAACAAAGTAAAATTGATGATTTAAAACAGTTTCTAGTTTAATCGGACTGAAATATTGGATTGTTTTGGAATATACATGTAGATAATCTAAATCGTAAAAACTTCAATTTTGATCAGAATTTTCAATAATATTCCGAAAGTATTAGAAAGTACGGAAACTATGAAGAAAATGAAATTTACAAGGATGAACAATTACAAGATTAAGTCTTTGTGGCTCTGATTTTGAACGCTATACAGCGAAACAAAACCGTGTGACTAATCTACTAGTGACACAGCAAAGTGTATTTGTTGGTGAAGAGATAATAATGAACTAGTTTTATTGCCGGATAATTATTGCAAACAGATGATGTAAGATGTATATCCTATTGTAAGTGTAGGGTTTCTATAGAGTGATATTTACAAATAGAGTAAAGAAATTTACCTGAAGTGGACGAAATATTGTACACCAATAGTGGTACCATCGGATCACTTGTTGGTTAAGCTTAGAATAGTTAGAAAATTAGCCAATAAAAACAGAGAGTTTCTGGTTACATTCATAAATACGACCCAGTGTATTACAAGCCAGATTTACAACTTGGCGTTGGATTTAATCCCAAGACCTAGACGTTCGTTAATTAAGCTCTACTGTCCTAGTTAAAACTTTTGTTGCAGAACGGACCGATTCGCCGATAGGATGCATCGGAGGTTGCAGACAAAATACCTCAAAGTAAAGAATAAAACCTACAAAGCATAGCAAGAGCATTCAAGTAGATAACTATAGGGGAACAAACTATAGTCGCTACAAGTTATCCACCTCGTCTTAACTACCAATTGAGAAAGTAGGGTGTCCCCGGTGCTACCCCATGCTCTGACAAGAGCATCTTGGGAAGAAGTCAAATTACTGTATAGAAGTATAGGGCAAATTGACCAGTATAATTTCAAATAATGTCCTGTAAATGTCTCATACTCTGGTTGCTTGTCCCAATTCGTCATTTTCGCCTACTAATCCATCGCCTTATATAAGCAAATCCACCTATATGCAATAAAGATCCGACACATAACCTTATCCGCTATTACCTAACCATGTTTATAATCTTCCCTAATATAAGAATCATAACAAAATAGTCGCACAAAAGAAATTTTGTCGGGTGGGTAGATTGTCTACAGGAAGACAATAATTCCCTCAATAAATTTTTTCCCCTTATATATATTAAATGCAATTTACTAGGCAAAATTTTAGAAATTATAATTCTTTTTAAGTAATTGATAAATTTATTTAGTTTTGACATAGAATGAAGGTTTCAACTGTTTTATTAGCTTTATCTACTGCTACCATTGTTTCGGCTGGAAAAGTCAACAATAACGATAGAACCATCACTATCACCAAATCTGGATGGGATCCAAAAGCTACCCATAAATTCGGTAGATTTGACCACACCACCAGAATTGCCACCACCACTGTCTGGACCGGCCAACCACCTAAATTTGACAAGAGAGCCACCACCAACGGTACCAACTCTTCTTCCAACGCTACCCACAACTCCACTACTAGTTCTCACGCTGGTGCTGCTGCTTCCGGCTTAAACTTAGGTGTTGTCGGTGTTGTAGCTGCTGCTGGTTTATTATTAATCTAATCTAATTGATTATGATAAAAACTGTAGTTTGAGTTTACTTGCTACTAATATCCATATTTCATTAATACGTTATTCATTTCTATAGATACCGTAAGGGTTTTAATATATGTAATTGTGAATATCATAGTTTGACACTATGTATCCATGTAGTCAAATTAGCTGTAATTGAATGTTCTGGTACTATTTGTAAATTGTATGTACTGCAATTTGTTGACATTTGTTCAAAGTTTTCATACACGTTAAAACAGTTTAAAATACTCCAGACTTCTTGCTATTTACCCAACTACAACTTCACTGTTTATATTACATATTTAACTGGCAAATATTGACTGTTTTCTACTTTTGTTGCTTGATCGGTACATTTTCGCAGAGTAAACAATGGGTCAATCTTGTAGCCCTGCGCAAAAATAACAAATCTCTTGATGAACAACCAATTCAAAACACTGTACTATCGAGCAATGTGTTCATTCTGGGTATGGTCTTCAAGCAATGTTCACTTCTAATCGTTTTATTGCTGCCGTCATTATATTGCCGAGCAGCCATGGAAATGTCGGAAAGATATTGCCGATATGCACTGAGTATGACGAACTGGGCGACGAAATTACCATAGTTACTACGCTTTTAATATTAGTACCCCAGTCAAAATAGAGGTCGATTTTTTGCCCAATTAACGAGAATTAGACACAGATAATCATCTGCAAGGATATGAAAGGTGAATCTTTATTGCATTCTTTAATATATTGCTAGTACTGTATTTTATTTGTACCAAAAAGCTCTCTGCTATATAGCATATTACATATTACATAAGCATAGTCCTCATAATCTCAAATTATAAAAAATCAAGTTATATTTAATCTCTAGTGTTTACATCTCTAGTGAACAACTTTTGGTCGCATGATTGTCACAACGTATATGATTGTATCCTAGTAAGATTTGACTGTGTTAAAGTCCTTCCAAGGAATTATTTAGTAAGATATGGCTCTGAGTAACTGAACGAAGATACAAAAAGGCTTCACTCAGGATCTACAAAACATCAGGTGAAGGAAAACTAAAATCTGAACTGCTAATGGCAATGGCAGTATCAATGACAGTAACAAACATTCGTTCAAGGGCGTTCATGGCTCTTCAAACCGAACCGAAATAGGCGGTGTCCTTGTTTAGCGTTTCGCTCTTCAGTTTGATACAGTGTGAGGTGGATCAGCTGGACTGCATGTTGATATATATATATAAACCACCAAAGATAAGAAAACCCCCAAGAACAAACAAAAACCTATACAATGGAAGGAAATGCAGCAAGGATCACTCAAAGACGGCCCAAATCATGTACATATTGTCGTAAGAAGCGAATCAAATGTGACAAGACAATCCCATGCAATGTTTGCGTTAGTCGCAACTTGGCCGGATCATGTTGTAGAGAAACAGTGATAGTAAAAGGAGTGCTTTACAGCGACGAGCAGCAAATAAAAGGGGACTACCAAGCTTTGCTAGAAAAAATTAAGTCACTAGAGGAAAGAAACAAGTACTTGTCGGAGAAGTTAAACGGAACACAACAGGCAAGCCAACCTAGTACTGTAGTTAAGAAAGATATCGATTTTTACGCCAATACCATAAACCTAGTTTCTAGGAATCTTCAAGATATTCCAGATGTCGAGCTCAATTACAACGACTTTGATATTCTTTCGGAGTTAATAACGCAAGAGGTATCGCGAGAAATAATCGAGTTCAATTTATCAAATATATACTTCATTCACATGGCGGTATTTCCCCCTGCCTTCTCTCAAGAACACGATGAATTTTGGAGATCGCTCGGTCCCAAACATATTGGAATTCAGATTGACAGATCAAGGGAAGAGTATCTTTGGTCAGCGATTTGGTATGCCATGATTAGCGCTGGTTTGCATTTGCTCGATGATACGTTGATGGAAAGATTATTTAAAAATCATGGTTCTTCCGAAATATTCAAGCTCGCAGAAATATCCAGTGTAGCGTCTTTGGAGTGTCTTCATCGAGCACAGTTTTTGAAATACCCGAATATAAAATCCATCCAAGCCTTTTGTATACTAGCTTCATGTTTCCATGGTTTTGCTGGGGTTCATTTACAAAATTCCTTGCTCGGGAGCATGATATACATTGGAAAAACCTTAAATTTACACTTAATCTCGGATGATTCTGCTGAAGATGAACAACCTTTGACATTACTTGATCAAGAAGTTGGGTGTAGATTGTGGTGGGTACTATGTGTTATAGATTGGTTGGAAGATGAAAATAGGAGCTCAATTGTTTCAATTGGTGATTTCTCAACACATTTACCTAGAAATATAACAGACAGTGATTTAGTAAATGGAATTGTTCGTGAAACTGATAAATTTTTACCGGTGACATATATTAGAGTAATGTGTGAACTTGCATTCATAAAGAAAACTCATTACTTTGATAATCAAGTGGAAATAAGCGATGTTACAATTGACAATTTGAGATTGGCTGATGATAACATAGTGAAATTGGAAGAAAAGCTTAAGTTGGCAGATCCTGATCTGTTTTCTTATTTTTTATTAACTTTCTCAATAAGCTTTTCACGGTTCGAAATTGGTACCAAAATTCTAAGCTGGATTCCAAAAGATAATTGGAATAATAAAGAAAGAAAAACGTGCCTTGAATGTGCAAAGAATATACTAAAGCTATTTATAAATGAGAAAATACCTACGTACTACAAAAAATTTTGGGTAGTAAGTGATGTTGCCTCAGCAGGTGCAACCTTCCTAATCTTAGATATCTTGATAACACAACCATTGATCGACAATGATGAAAGATTGCAGTTGATACAAGAGTTTTTAATTGTAATAGAAAGATTCAAATCATCACACAAGATTGTTAGGAATTACTTGGTATTAATTCAACCCTTTATGGATTTAATAATGGAGCAAAATTCGGAAGAGAGTGCTAGCAAATTCAACGAGATATCTGATTATTTGCGAGAAAAAAAGTTGTTACCAAATATTTACAAGGGAAATTACACTTTGAGTGATATATTGTTAGAAAGGCAGAGCAATTCAAACGATAATACGGCAAATGAAACAGCAGAAATATCGATAAAAGTTTTACACGAGGATCAAGATACTAAAAATTGAATGGTATTTACTATTTATAATAAACATAAATATTCTCCTCGCAATATTCTCCTGATTTGATAGAGTCGTTGGCAAATTTTCGAATTTTCTGTTGCCCTTCAGTTAGACCAGGTTCATTAACATCAAATGGTTTTAATCCCAATGCTTGTAAACCTTCGTCCGATAACACATTTTCAATACGGGCTCCATGATCATCATAATCACCTTCAACTACAGGACCAGCATTGACGTCCAGACAAAAATCTCTTGGAAATCTTCCAGTTTGGAAGCATTTATTCACATGAACCAAATTGTCTACGTTGTAAGGTACTAAAGGACATAACGCATTAAAGAAAACTGAGGAATCGGAATTTCCTGAGTGTTCTTTGTCAACTTCATGAGCAACATCACAGTGCCAAAACACATAATCACCAGCGTTTGCGTAAGGAATACTCATCACAGTTTCCAACGTCTTCAAATGTGGATGGAACTCTTCACTTACGAAGAATTGACCTGATCCAACTAAAGCTCCAGGGAATTTCGGAGTTTCCAAGTCAATTTCACCATTATCTTGCCAGAAGAATGGCCTAAGCATTACGTATGCATTAACTAATTTGATATTTGGCAACAACCTAATAGTACCTTCTCCACTTTTCACTGAAGATAACCCGAGCCACCCTTGCAATGTACGTAATGCAGATGTCGCAGTTGGACGTTCAACCAAAGATGAATATAAATCACTTCTTGCGAAAGCTCTAGTATCCAATTTAAAAGGTTCGAAGTCTTCCCACTTACCTTCAAAGATAGGTGCAAATACGTCACGGTAAATCAGATCTTCCCATCTTTCAATTGAGCCCGAGTCGACATGCAAATCTAAAGTGATTGCCTGCCCTGGTGGTCTAATTCTAAATGCATCAAGATAATCAACCCTTGAAGCAATATCTATCGGTAATGTAGTATCTTCAACATAAAAGAATTCGGACATGGCTCTCATTAAAAGTGAGATTTCAGGGTGAGAACGAGCCTCTACTTGACCCTTTGTCCAGAAGGTAAACCAATTGGTAATATCTGGTTCTGGATACCCACCCACTTCAGGATGGTTAGTTACAAAACTTAGCATAGAATCTTTCCACTCAGCAATTGTGGTAGGGTCTATGACATCCCTTACGAGTAAAACCCCGGTTTCTTTGAATTTTGAACCAATATCATCTGGAATTTTATTATCATTACTCTTTACATCACTCCAAGAGACACTTGGAAATGCTTGATCCCCTTGCTTCTTAATATCTTCAACCATTTCCTCGATAGCAACTAATAATCTTTTCCATGATTCTTTAACTGCTTCCACATTTTCTGGTTTAATTAGCGACTTTTTCAATGTTGAGAATCTTTCATCGAGGTTTGGTGGCTCCAAAGGGAGAGACTTTCCCACATTTTCAAGCGGATTTGCTGCTGCACTAGGTGACATTAGATATCTTTGTTATTTCGTATTGATTATAGTGGAATCCTGGAATCCCAGGCTCTTTATAAGGCGTGGTAATTACCGGTTGCAAAACGAAATCTCAAGCTTATCTGGTGCTGAACTCATGCGAAACTCGCTCGAGATGTGCAGATATTTTGTGGAGTGGAGAAAATATTTTGTGGGACGGAATTGTATTCACCAAGATAGACCTTATCTAAATATTTAGAGATGGATAAACGAATACAACTTGCACAAGATAACTTGAACTAGTACTTAATAGACTGTAAATGTTCATAAAGATGTTGCAATTAAAATCTATAAGTTAACAGCTTATACTTGAAGCTAGTCAACTATACAAATCTACTCAAACATGGAAAAAGCAGATCAAGGACTATCGATATTGATTCCACGTAACCGGAAATTGTTTATGTTCTCGGTGTTAATGTTGTCAATGGTGCATCCAACTATTCTAGGATATGACTCCATGATGGTCGGTTCAATTCTTAATTTGGATCTGTACAACAGTTATTTTAATTTAACTCCTGCTACTATTGGATTGAATACTGCCGCTGTTTGGATCGGTGATATTTTAGCTGGTCTTACAGTCGTACAATATCTTAATGATAAGATTGGTCGGAAATTCACAATCGTAGTAGGTATAGTGGTAGTGGTGGTTGGTGTTATTTTACAGAGTGCAGCTCAAAACATTGGAATGTTCGTCGTTGGAAGAATCTTGATTGGATTCGCTACTACTATTGGAAGTGGTAGTTCGGTTATATTGGTATCTGAGTTAATAAGTGCTAAAGAAAGAGGATTTTACCTTGGTATATCGTTCACCAGCTTTTACGTGGGTAGTTTACTTTCTAGTGGTGTCACTTATGGTTGTAGGAACATGTCTGGAGACTGGTCTTGGAGGGTTCCTTCCATTATCCAAGCAGCTCCCGAGATTTTTGCCGCTTTGGGTTTGTTATTTGTTCCAGAATCACCCAGATGGCTTCTTAAGAAAGGGTACACCAAGATGGCTACAGAAATTATTGGTATTGTTGAAGATACCGATGAAGAATCAGCCACCAAGTTAGTTCAAGAGATCAGCATACAAATGGAAGAGGAGAAAACGAGAAATCTGGTTAATCCTTGGAAGCAGATCATTTCTTCATCGATCAATCGTCATAGAATAATTATTATTTTCACTCATGCTTGTATTGTTGAAATGGCTGGTTCTTCAGTGGGTTCATACTATTTATCAATCCTACTTCAGGAAGCGGGTATTGCTTCAAGTACCACTAGATTGCAAGTTACAATTATTTTGGCGGCATTTTCGTTGGTAGTGGCGTTTTTGGGGTGCCATTTTTTTGGGATATTTGGTCGTAAGAAGCAAGCTTTCGGAGGTATGATCATAATGATTATCTCGTTCATAATCTTGGGGATACTTGTTAAACTCTACGGTACTTCGAACAATACGAGCGGAATGTATGGTGCAATTGCGATGATTTTCATATTTACAGGAGCCTACAGTTTTTCATTTACTCCTATGACTTCATTGTACCCACCAGAATTATTTCCGTTCCAATTAAGAAGTACTGGGGTAGTTTTGTTTAATATATTTGATGGTAGTTTTGGACTTATCGCCAGTTTCATATTGCCTATTGCAATGAACAATATTGGCTGGAAGTACTATATTGTAAATGGTTGCTATGATATATTATTTTTACCAATTATTTATTATGTTTGGGTTGAGACTAATGGGGTCAATTTAGATCATATTGACGAAATATTTTGGAAGATCCATAGTAAACCCGAGAGCGATTCGGAAAATTACTTGGAAGGAGTAAGTGTTGAGGAAGAGCATATTGTGGCAACTTTGAAATCTTAATACTGTGCAGCGGATAATTTAGAAGTTAGATGTTAGAGTAAGTATAGTAGTTTATCTACAGCTTTTGATTGTAAATGTAATTATCAGTAGTGGCTATGAGTGACCTAAGCTATATATGTAGAAGTATCTAGAATTGCATTTGTAATTGCAAGTACGAATACTCTCGACCTCTGACATGCAAGAAGTATATAAATTAAGACTAATACAGATCCAAGGCAGTTTCTTGTAATAGTTGAAGAGTATATGTCTTCTTTAAAGGGTAGTCCACAATTAATTGTAGACATGCCGTCAAACACTAGCTGAGGGTCAGTTGGGAACAATTTGATAATGCGAAAGTGATGCAGATTTCAATTGCAGAAGCTTATAGTTGGGATAGCAAGAAGATAAAGTACTGCAATATATTGTGTTAGTAATAAACACATTGGACTTGATGAAATATATATTTTTTAAACATATTAAATAGCATGCATGTCACTCACAAAATAACCTTCAAGTTGAGTAGGAATGTTGTTCTTGCATATCTCCGATCTCCGAGATCTAATTTGGTTGAGGGTATGCATTTCTACTTCCTTACTTGATTGCAGTGACAATTACAGATACCATATCTAGAGATAAAATATAAGTTTGCAAGCATATTGAGAAGGATATCAGCTACAAATATAGGATAATTTTACTTTGGGAGCCCAAAGTAGTATCATTCTCCATAACCAAGTTTAATTGTAACCAAAAACCGGTGAGCTCGGCGGCGCTACCATATTCGATTCAATTTAAATCGTTACCATTCAAACTCTTCCGAATTCCAAGTGTAACATCGAAATGTCAGCATTCACTGAGTCATTCTAGTTTGTCCAAGCTAAACATATCAGTGCAATTAGTGAAGAAATTGAATCTTGGCTAATTTTGGGTGTGCCGTACCAGCAAGTGAACACAGGAATCTTCAGCATATAAATAGAGACAAGAAGTTGGTTCGATTATTTCCCGTGAAACTGTTAAAATTTTGTATAATTGGATATCGCTCGATCAGTAAATAGTCACAATACTGTCATGAGCTCGTACGAAATCTTTGATGTGGTCAAAGTGAAAGAAATCATTAACCATAGAATAAAATTTCAATTGCCGCTATGCCATGGCCAGAAGGATTCTGGCAAGATCACAGTTGTGGCCAATATCACTCAAAAATACGATGAAGCATTACATGGTAAAGGCAAACAAGGATTGCTTCCAAAAACCTCCAAATTGATATGCTATTTGCAAGGTGGTCCTGGATTCCCTTGTGCTGTTCCGTTATCGAATTCTGCTTATACCAAGGTTTTGTTGGACAATGGATATCAAATAGTGTATCTTGACCAGAGAGGTACCGGGTTAAGTACTCCATTGGAAGGTGACACTTTCAATGACTTGCTTGCTAGAAAAGTTGGTGAAACAGATGATGATTACACCAAACGTCAACTTGATTACATTATGAATTTTAGAGCAGACTCGATAGTCAACGATGCCGAATCAATAAGAAAATCATTGATTGGCGAATCAAAATGGTCAATTATTGGTCAATCATATGGTGGTTTCACCAGTTTTACCTACTTATCAATGTTCCCAGACAGTCTTAAAGAAGTGTTAATTACCGGGGGTGTTCCACCAATTGGATATCACGCTGATGACGTTTATACAGCAACTTATGAAAGGACTAGAGAGAGAAACATTCACTACTACAGCAAATATCCCCAAGATAAACAAAAGGTGAGAAATATTTTGAACTATCTCCGTAAAAATAAAGTATCATTACCAAATGGCGGAAATCTTTCGGTTGAAAGGTTTCAGCAGATCGGTTTAGGATTTGGTGCTCTTGGAGCCACTGATAGTATCCATCAATTGGTTTTAAAATTTGATTATGATTTACAATTGTTTGGTAAACCAACTTATAATTCATTAGTCAATGTGCAAAATAATTCCAGTTTTGATACTAATATTATCTATGCGTTATTCCAAGAAGCCATCTACTGTGATGGAAGTGGAAAACCTACGAATTGGAGTGCCGATAGATTGAGATACAAGCACGGGAACGAGGCATTTGTACATACCAATGATACCGACGAGGAAGTATACTTCACGGGAGAAATGGTCTATAAGTCCATGTGGGACGATTTTGTGGAATTGAGACCTTTCAAAAATTTGGCTATTGCTTTGCATGAAAACTCCGAATGGTCTAAATTATATGACGTTGCAGTATTAAGTCAAATAGCATGGGAAAAGGTGCCAATTGTTGCCGCAACATATGTATACGACCAATATGTCGATTTCGATTTAACTAGGAAGGTCAAACAAAGCGTCTTTCAAAATAATGGAAATTTAAAACAGTTCATTACAAGTGAATTTTTCCATAATGGGGTTAGAACTGATTCGGAAAAGGTTATTGGATCCTTGCTTTCTTTACTTGATTGTGAAATTGACTAGAATGTAAATAGATTAATGAACCACGACGAAGAAATAGAACTAAAAATACACAACAATCGTAGAATTTACTAACCAATTCAGGCAACTGTGAGTTGAATATTTTATACCTCCATCGCCTATTACTAATGCCTGAGGCTTCGGACTTATTTGTGCTAGCAAAATAGTGCCATTAAAGTAACCCCCACAAATCAATTTGTGGTTGCGGATGCGGGAACGGAGTACAACCTTTTTTCACACTGACAATTATCAGCTTCTTTCGTTAAACACAGTTTCAAAACAGAAAATGATAAAGTAGAGTTCTCAAGGGAGATTTTTACTGATGGGACAGCTATTATATATAATTTGGCAATGACATATTCAATCCATTTTATTCGTTTGTCGGAGTTTCTCCATGGCTCAAAGGACGCAAGGGTAGTAAGCCGCATGGGTTGCAAAAATTCACGAATGAAAATATCGGTGCCGAGACGGATCAGCAATAAAGACCTATGATTCATTAACTTGGTTATTGTTTAACAAAGAATGACGATAATCGAGGATAAAACCACGGATCCGTACTGGAATTCAGTGTTAAAGCTAAATAAATAGAATTTGGATTTCGTATATAAACATTTAATAATTCCCAATACCTTAATGTAATAAATTATCTATTAACATCATCATCTGCAAATAGTTTACAGTCTAGTAAATAATTTAGAGAAGGAGAATATATTTTGAAAACAAAATAATCGTTTACAAACTTGGAAAGCTAAAATTGTCAAGAGTAACAATGAGTCAAACTGAATATAAAAAGGATTCCAATGTTAATGTTTCCATTGTACCTGTAAATTCAACAAATGACGATTCCAGCGTCATGGCTGCAAATTTACAATACCTATTACTGGAGTCCAAATTGGTTATTGGACAATCTATGATCAAGGCTAACGGTTTTGAAGTTAGATCAATCTATAACTACGAAGGTGAAGCTATTGGTTCGTTTAAATGGAGCTTAACAGAGGTAGTCATTGAAGACATTTATAACAATCAATTAATTAATTTCGTCTCACAATGTTCATCACCAAAGAACTCATTTCTGAGTTTGAAATCTCGTTTCTTCAAACCATCGACTTTGAATAGTGCTTCTGAACCCCCATTTGTGGTACCAAACGATCACACTCAATCTACTATTAGTGAATGGTCTTCCAACGGTGATTCTGCTTTATTTATCATCAATTTCGATAATTTCAGTACTCACTTATCTTACAATCAAAGATTGTCTGTATTCAAGACTATAACCACAATTTATTATAACTATTTTAATAAAATCCAATAGCTAGACTTGATCTATAGTGTTTAATGTGTTTATGTGTATTTAACAAATATTGAAATGTATATTAATGTAGTTCGCTGCTATTTACAATACTAAAATTCTGTATCCCTGATCTCTTCCATTTGATTTAACAATTTTGATTTAATTTGATCTAATTCATCAATTTGCATTTTGATACTGTCAGATTCTTGTTTCAATTTTTTTAATTGAGCCAGGCTACCTTCTGATACTTTAGATTTTAACAATTTTTGACTTAATTGACCTCTTTTAACCATTGATGTAATGATTTCATAGGCAACTTGAGCACCGTTAGTTGCAGTGATCTCAGCACTGTCAAATGCTGGGGCAACCTCAACAATATCGGCACCTACAACATCCAACCCTTCAATTCCTCTTAATACGTGAATTAATTCTCGTGGCAACCAACCCCCTGCTTCTTGAGTACCTGTACCAGGAGCATTACCTGGATCTAACACATCAATATCAACAGAAATATAGGTTGGGGTGTTCTTAGGAATTTGTTTTAAAATGATATCAATTACTGATTGAGCACCATCTAACCAAATTTCGTCAGCTTCAATTCTAACATAATCTTGAGAATCATCATCGAGGTAATCCTCAATACCGGCTAATTTAGTTCTTAATCCAGCATGAATATTCGTCTTGGAAGTCAATCCTTCTTGGTGAGCTTTCCATAACATTGACCCGTGAGTTAATTCAGCTTGTTCCGAGGTCCAAAATGATGGATATTTGTCAGGAGCCCATGTATCTAAATGAGCATCAAAATGAACAATGTTAACTGGTCCATATAATTTATTCAAAGTACGAATATGAGGTAAAATGACAGAGTGATCACCACCCAAGATAACATATCTTGGAGGTAAACTTGGATTATCTTCTGAATGACGTTTCAATAATAATTCGTCAAATGCTTCATTCATTTGTTGGAAGGCTAACGCATTATCCATTGGAGTAACGGGAATATCACCACAATCGACCACTTTGGCCCAATCAGCGTAAGGATTGAAATTGGCTCTGTGGTTATAGCCCCTCAAACTAGTTTGTCTTTGAGAAGCAGCTCTGATGGCTCTTGGCCCGAATCTTGCTCCAGGACGATAAGACACGGCAGTATCGAACGGAACTCCGATTAAAGCGACATCGTAAGTCTCTTCAGGGTGCAAGAGACATTTATGGTGAGGCAAATGTGCAAAAGTGTTAATACCTTGAAATGGCCATAATCCATCCCACATTTCTGTTAATTTAGAAGCAGTATCGTTATTTTGATAGATCACCTCGTTATTCATACCAACGGGCTGTTGGTGAGCAACAGCAGATCCCAAAACAAAAGTGGATGCAAGTGTAGATATCTTCATCTTGAAATGTTGTTTCAATTGACAGCAACTTGAATTACAAATTGTTCATGGTTTGATAGATGTCTTTATATACTAGCAGCGGAATATATATTGCTAAATCAGGAAGATCCGCCAAAACTTTAAATTCCCGCTCTTTGGCGACATCAGTAATGTCGTACTTTTGTAGGAGCAGAGAAACTCCAGCTTGACCCTGCATTTACTACAAATGTTACCTTAGCGCTAAATTGTAGCTAAATGTCGTGTAGGTTTGGTTTTATAAGTTTGACTTGGGTCAACCATTAGTAGTGATTTTGGACAGTGTACTTAGGCAGTGTAATTTGTGGATTATCTTCATGCACAATCTGTCCTGAAGCTGGAATTCCAACATTTACGGACTGTAGCAATCAATTGTTGCGGGTAGAAGCACAATTATTCCGCAAATCGGCAATTCTTCTAGTTTTGACTATAGTTTATTGTATTGTCAACTTTATTTGAACTATTATGAATAGAAATTACAGTTTAGATTACGATGCTGGGAAAAGTTTACAAAGTAGAGAATGAAGAACTACATATTTTCTTTAGCAAGTAATAGTCTAAAGAAAAAGGGGTAATGTTTATTAGGATTCAAGAACGATTATGAACACTTGTAAATTATTGCTAATTTGAATGGAAAAAGTTGTCTCCTCCCCGTAGTTCAGGATTTAACAGAAAACAAACTCGATTATTTTGCAAGCAAACGTTATTTTTCTGAAGTATTGGCGACTCTGTAATGAAATCTTTTTCTACATTTGCATTTTATCATTACTCAAAATCAAGTTTATACCTATACTTGGAAAAATTGAGGTTTTACGGAATAAATAAAAAAAAGTTAATTACGAATTCAAGATAAATATATTTGAGACATAGAGAGATTACGTCGAGAATGTGACAAGGTATTCTAATCAAATCCGCAATAACTTACTTTTAAACATTCTTAGATCATAAAAATAACCACGACCACCCTCCAAAATTTGTTTACGAATATAATTCATTGATTTGGATTGAGAACACAAAACTTTATTGCAAAAACATGTGAACTTTTCCCTATCTAGAATCTACTTTTAGTCACTTCAATTTCACCCTTAAAACATTAAACCGAAACATGATTTCGAATTACGTCATCTTCCTGATAGAGACAATAGTTTTGGTTGAAAAGGTGAAGTTGGTATGGCAATATTTTTAGTTCGAACCGCAACTGATTTCTAAAACCTCAATTTACGAGCTTGTCTATAAAGTTACCCTTTTATCTAAAGATCTCATTTATTGCAAAATACTGTAAATGCCGTTAACATTTCTACATGCAACCTGATTATTAGATTAACAGTATCGGATTTTGATAAGAACACGGTACTGTAGTTTGAGGTATCGTGTTGCATATTTGTTTGAGAATACAATATAAGTCTTAATAAGATATTGTACAAGTTGTAAGTAGATAATTACTTACACTGGGCCAAAATAGATACCTCATAAGTGGCAGTGTCGCATTCTAAAGCAGACCATGACGTACCCGTTAATAGTATTATTTTTTGCTATCGGAGTTTTTGTTTTAAACCTCGTAGCGGCATTATCTTTACCATCAAAAGTGGACAATGACAAATTCAAAGTAGTCCATAAACGAGCTAACTTAGTGACCTGTACTCTTTGGGGAGGTTTGGTTGCTACCAGTATAGCTCAGTACCGCGGATATGGGATAGGTGTTTCAGCAATATGGGTAACTTGGGTGGGGCTCTCTATTCAGCAACTGTTGCGTATCTTGTCCACCGATTTTTCAGCAATGAACAGATCAGGCACCACGGGGAAGTACCCTGTGTTGCAAGCTACATCCCTCGTTGGGGATGACTTGGCTTTATGGATCTCTGGTACAGTATTTGCATTTTTGGGTGCAAAACAACCAACTGTAGGGGGAAACGAGACGAGCAAGGAACTACAGCAAGGCAATCCCATTTTAGTGATCATTTTAATTGTGCAAGTGATATTTTGGCTAATATATAGGTATCGCATAATGGATCGATTACCATCATCGCTACTGAACAGGAAACTACTGAAAGTGGAATGAATGTATATACATCTTTAAACTTTTTATCTGGTACATCGATTTTTACTAGCTTATCGAAATCACTGAATTCGTGAGAATCAATTGTTCCCTGTAGAATACATTTATTCCTTAAACCCTCAATATTTACAGTTCCAATTCATTATTGAATATAATTACAACATTCCACGCTACCATGCTCATTCCGTACCATACTCGAGTAATCAACTGAAACTACATAGAGATTTAGAACCACCTGCTTCAATACGACGTAGCTGCACATCCGCCAGATCGTTTGCCAAGCATAACTATTTCAGTTAAACATTTTGATGTTCTACGCGTGCACTTGAAATTTGAACTTGTTCTTTGTACGTGCTGTCTTTCATATAAATCTAATATTTTGTCCATAAATACAAAACTAGTAGAACCTCAGGTTTTGTTTAATCATGGTTTTTGGACACTTGCGCGACGCCATTAACAAATTGGATGTTAATGATTCAAATCAGCAATCTCCATACAATCGGCCACCAGCGGCTTTACCTAATGAAGTAAGCAAGTCAATTGCAACTTCTTCTTCAATTGAAAGTATCGATAATATATTTGATTCCACTATTGCCCAAGGTGAACCTCCCAGTATTTATAAACGAGTTAATCATCATGTCGTACCTAAAGGTTGTAAACTCGATAGTCCCATCCAGACTAATAATTTCTACAATAATTTAACATTGGAAGATCAAACGTATCCCATCTGGACACAGCCATACTCGCTATGGGTAACGAACGATGCAAATCAATTATTTGGGTTGGCATTTAATCATACGGATAACTCGCAGAAGGTTTTTGGACCAGATAATCAAGCACAATTTTACTTTAATCCCCCCAAAATTAAATCCTGGGTTATTTCAGGGGAAGGGTTGAGGAACAATACGGTATTATCGCTCGATAACCATGCCAAATTTTCTGTGACGGCAAAATTCGACTTTAATAATGGTAATATTACTTTTCCATTTGTACAAGGGATGGGGTTTATTACTTCGATTTTTAACGATATTAAACCAATCATTGGTTCTCCAGTTGGAATTCAAGAATTTTCCAAAGTAAACGCTACGAAATACGTTGCTAAGTTATATAATCAAGTTACTTGGTCAATTTATGTATCCGGGGAAGTTGAGTTGCACCTAGATAACCCGAATCAAATTAGTGGTGATAGAATTGCTAAGGCAATGATTCAGTTTGCTCGTGGCGATTCTCCTCACTATGATGACTGTGCTGGTAGCTACCAAACTTCCGTTGAAATATCAGGAAAAGTCGATGGTGATAGTGGAGAATATAATTTTACATATGAGATGCAAGGTAATTCTAAGTCTAACACGGGTATAGTTTGGTGTTTTCCTCACCATTATCAAGCTTTAGCGAATTCAGCTAATGACACCCAATTACAATTGGACTCGACAACAAAAGGTGTGATGAAGGCTTTCAAGACCAATATCCTCTCTATGAAAGAACAGTTACCAACAAACATTAATTGGGATCCGTGGGCTACATTTTCAAACTCGGCAAGTTATTCACCAAATGCCCTCGATTTGATAAAGCAAACCGCCCTGAAAGAGATTGTAGCCGATGTCATTGGAATGGCAAACATCGATTCCATGTATACATCGGGGAAAATCCTCGATAAATTTGCTTATCTTGCCTACGTTTGCCACTTCGTCTTAAAGGACGAAGAGTTAACTAATAAGATTTTACCAAAAGTCAAAGAAGCCATAGAAATCTTTGCCAATAACAAACAAAAATTCCCTTTGGTTTACGATTTGACTTGGAAAGGTCTCATCTCTTCTGCTGATCCTGGCGCCGATTTTGGAAATTCAAATTACAATGATCACCATTTCCACTATGGTTACCACATTCATGCCATTGCATTGGTTGCTAATATAGATTCAGAATGGTTGAATGGTAATAACAACCTTGTTTTTGATTATGCAAACACATTAATCAGAGATACAGCTTCCCCAAAAGCGGATGTATATTTTCCTCAAAGTAGATCATTTGATTGGTTCCATGGTCATTCTTTTGCACATGGTATCTTCGCAAGCGGAGATGGAAAGGATGAAGAGTCCTCGTCTGAGGATTATCATTTCGTATATGGTATGAAACTATACGCCAAAGTAATAAAAGACGATAAAATGGAGGCAAGAGCCAATTTGATGTTAGCAGTTATGAAACGGTCTATGAACATGTACATGCTCTTTAGTGATGATAATCAAATCCAGCCTCCTCAGATTATTAAAAACAAAGTTGCAGGGATCAGTTTTGAAAATAAGATAGATTATGCTACATATTTTGGAAGGGGCACAATTGCTGATGAATGGATACATGGTATCCATATGTTACCAATAACCCCAATTTCGTCATATATTAGAAACGAGAAGTTTGTGAAAGAAGAGTGGGAGCAAAAGATTGAAGGGATTATTGGCCAAATTCCTGATGGATGGAAAGGTATTTTGATGTTGAATTTGGCTCTATTTGATCCAAAACGAGCATGGAAATGGTTTTCAAGAGAAGACTGGGATGATAGATTAATCGATAACGGGATGTCAAGAACTTGGTCGTTGACTTTTATCGCTGGTATTGGAGGGGAGTCCTAAGATTTCTGTGATTTGTGTTGATTATTTAGCGACGTATTCAATTAGCTATATACGCTTAGATGTAAGAGATTCCTAGAATAGTTTAAAATTTGGCCAAAATTTATAGGAATTATAATAAACATAATTCTTTCAAAATCCATAACCAACAATATTGAAGAGATAAAGGTGCAAATATATTTAAATATTTCTCGTGATATGAAATCTGAATTGGTGGAAATCAAGCAAATTACTTCTTTGAAGTAAATCCTTCAATCGAGGGATTATTTCTCGATCAAATTCGAAGTGATTAACTATAATTATATGTAAATTTGATTCGAATGCATCTGGAATATAATTTACATTATTAATTGTCAAGCTTTCAGTGACAAGAGGAAATTTATCAATTTTATTGTCCCAAACCATCAAATTCTGGATAGAACTATTCATATTGAAACTTGAAAGAGGCTCAACAGTTTCATGCAATTCGAAATTCTCAAATTGTATATTACTTTTCAACGCATCCCCCAAGAAATGTTCGGTACTTTTATCAAGAAGACAATAAGATACCGTATTATTGCATTTGGGATCAATTTTAAGAGACTTAATTGATTCCTGATTTTTCAAAACTATTTGAAATGCTTCATTGAAATCGGCGAAATTATTTGCAATTTCACAAAGAATCTTTACTGGAAGTGTTGTTAACATTCCGAACTGTTCAACTGTAGTGGTAATGCTACTCGGTTCGTTGGTTAAGCACAGAGATATCTCCTTGCCAATTAACCAATGTGGATATTCTCCTTGAAGTTCATTGCAATAGTTGATTATTTCTTCAATATTTTTCATATCTCATCAATTGCAACAATTGTATCTAATTTTGAAGAAATCATTACTAATAACCTTTTATTAACTTAAGTAATAGAATAACTTATACTTCACTTTATTGCATCTGTTTGTGGTTGCAACTTTATCAGAATATAAATCATTATATATAGGTGGATCGATCTGAGGAAACAATAGCAACACTAACCCGAATATCCTGACCTGTTTATCCTGACCTGTTTAGATTTCAGAAAATATTAGTTAGCACATTTCCTGGTTTGTGTTTCTATTGCAACGACGACTTTCAAAGTGGCAACATTCACAGAATTCTTAAACTGATTGATAATTTATAATTCACCAGAGGCATCAATAGTCATCTTAGATCTGGTAGTACCAGAACAATTTTGTCCATTTTCTCCACCTGGAATGAAATATTTGATTCATTTAGTTGTATTTACTTTCGTAAACCATACCACTATTGTGTTAAATCTTGATATTAAACAATCTAAATAACTTGCGATAACATCTAATAAGCAATGCTTAGACTAGATATGTTTGCCATTTTACTCATCATTGAATCAGTCACGTGAACTTATACTGTTAGGAAGCACAAACTTCCAAGTGCTGCCAATTGAACTTTATACCTCTGATATAAAGTTACTTTTCTCCATAGTACCACTTAACTAGAGACGTGATCCCTTCTACGATGAATCCAACTGTTAGTGCACCAGTAGTAGATGTAACCAAATACAGAGAAATGCATTGTACTCTGTTGGATGCAATAATGGAAACTGCACCTGGTCTACAAGTAGCAAGCGTAACTTTACGGGCACCAGCTGTCAAATAACCGAAAAATACCGTTGCAAACGTTGTAGTAAATGCATGCCAATTCGCGGATGTACTCTTTGAAACAGAAGTCAAATCTAAACTTGGGTCTTGTGAGCTAACAGATTCTTGTAAGTGCTGGACGATAGAGTCCGTTATGAGCCGATTTCTCGCAAGAGATACAAATGCTATGCAAAGAATGGTGAAAAGGAAACCAAAACCAATAATCAACTTTTTAAAGGTTGATATTGGTGGCTGTGTTTCAAAATCATTGTAACTGGTTTCTCCAATCGTTTCTTCTGAATCACTGTAGCACTTGGTGTCATTTCTAGAAGGTGGCATTTGACCCTTCCTCTATTTTTCTCGATAATTCATTTTTCCGGTTTATATATCTTTCTGCTCAACTTTGATTATGTAATAGATTGTTCGTTTTTATCACGTCATAGTTCCAAAATGTGCAAAATGTACAAAATGTTTGAAGTATTTGAAAGTAACCTCACATTCACTAAGTGATGCTCATATCATCTATATCACGGTTCAAAATATGATGAAAATAGTAGTTGACAGGACAATAGTTGGTGTTGGGTGGCTAGACGGTTTAAAATTACATCAAGAGCTTAGTTTACTTGTTACAAAACAATATACAATAACAGGTTGAGGTGTTATCTTTTCAGAATTACCGAAAACGTTTGCTCAAAAATATTGCAAAAAGTCCAATTTAGATTGATATTTAGGAATTGTATTTTGTAACTGAATATCAATTAATGATGTACTTGAAATTTTGTTGTGAAATGGAATAATTTTATATTCAGAGTGAAATACCAAGAATGGAATCCAAGATCTAATATACTCAAATATTGAGTTGCTTTCAAAGGATATTATGGAGATATTCGTCGCTTCCCCTTTATCGATTGAGCAACATACATCAAAATATATTGCTTGAAATTTCAATTTTGATAAAATGAATCGCAATCAATATCCCATTGCTCCAAATTCAAAAAGAAAAATATGTTGCGGTCTGATTCTGGAACTTTACCAATTTGGTTGAATTATGTGGCCAGGGATCCTTTGCATTATAGATATCATTCTGGCAAGCTATATAATTCCATCGCTAGATAATTGAAATTTATGCTGGCTAGTCTCAATCTGTTTTGATACGAATATGAGAAGTGAATTCCTAAATGTGGTAATTGTTTGCAGTGTGTAAAATTGTTTCAGAAACGGAGAAATAGGTGGAGATTACAATTGAAAACATACTTATTACACGGAAAATAAACGAAGATGACAGTACAGAGAAAAAATGTCTCTATGGAACCAATGGAACAAAAAATTGAGTAAAAATATGAGGGGGTAATGTATTATGAAGAATATAAATATTGCTAAATCAATCGAATATTCCGCTGTTGCACTATGATGGTCTCCATTTCTCGATTACATAAGTTATAACCTAAAACTGAATTCATATTAAATAATAATATCGAGGAACTGCCAATCATGTTGAAAAATCAAACACTATTGATTCTGTCAGAAAACTCGATCTAGTTGAAAATAGATTAATCAACGATGTTGTAGGTTCAGGAAACTAAAAACATAATAATGCACATCGGGAAGTGAATTTGGGCAATCAGAGAGTGAGTGAATATGATAATATAATGCAAACTATGAATATAGAGAAGACTTTTACTGGTTAATGCTTTGGGGCTCTGGACACAAAGTTTTAAAGATTGAAGGATATTCCGAACTTGCAAGAATTAATCTATAAATATTATTTAATACCTGTAAATATTTCTATTATAATAACCACAAATTGCTGCAAAAAGCAAAGACTAATTTATTCTAGCAACTATGTTAAAAATAGCTAATAACAATGCTTTCTCCAAATCAATAGATAATACTGTTCAATTTGGATGTTCGAAAAAAAGATAAAGCCGTTTATCCAACAATCCAAGTAATATTACGATTATTGTCGAACAGCTAGGAACGTCCACGAACTTGCCAATAATGATTCTTTGTGAAATCGGGATTAGTGTTACTCTTAATTTGAAGAAGTGTGTGTAATAGTTTTTGACAAATTCGAGGTCTTTAGTTCCTTTCATATTGATACTACAATAACTCGTTAAATTATTGCATTCATAATAGAGACACCCAAAGTATACCAAAGGGAGTTTTAAAAAGTTACTTACAATTTGAAATATTCGAAATTCATGATACAAATATTGATATTTCTATAGAAAATTTGATAGTTTCGTGAAAGAAAATTGATGCACTTCCAATTGTCGCTGAAAGTTTAACAACTAATAACATGGAATATGTTCCAGATTGAATCGAATCAAGTTTATATACTATTGTTGTTCACCACCTAGGATATAGTCCAATTGCAATTGATTTGATGGGTGATTTCATCAATCAAAATGAGTTGCCTTATCTCGTAAAGTTGATATTAAATTATTGGTAGCTATTTAAATATACGATTAATAAATTTTGTACTATATATATATGTAAAGAAATCAGCCAATGATTTATAGCAATGTAAATATTTGGGTTGGTAATTATGCCTTCGGTTTTCTATTGGACATGAAACAAGATACCATTGATCTAAATTAAACAGAAGATGTTACAAACTTTTTCGCTTTCAGCTTTTAACTTATAACAAAGTATAGAATTGATTGTTTGAATAAATTGAACGAAGGTCATTATTCTGAGATTTGTGGCAGAGAACTATTTAATTGGTTAATTTTTAAGTATCACAATTTGTAGTATGATTTTTTTTTCTATTCCATCTGTTTGGGTAATTATTAATAGAAATGTTGTATTATTAAATAATAAAAATGGAAAGATCAGAACCAAATTATTTGAATATGAACAAACTTAGGCATTAGATAAAATCATAGAATAATAGCATACATAATCCTTTCTATTACAACCTTCAGGCTAACGGCAACTGGATCATATTATACTTATATTCATAGCCATTATTGAAAATGGTATATTTTTACCAGTTATATTGAAATATCGTGACATTCAATATCTCATGGATGTTCAGCTATTCCAAAAAGCAGTTAATACATTTTGGGTTTTACTATTATGTATTCAAGTAGTTGTATTTTTCTGAAATACTACTAAATTATTAATACGGATGATTTCAAGGAGGTAATTGAAAACGGATCCAATATGTTAAAGACATTGGTCATACATTTCCTTTCTTCTAAATGTTCTAAAATATAACCTAAGTGCCTGAATCTTGATCTTAAGCAATATTCAAGCTAACGACACGAGAAGAATAACCTTACATCGACGAATTTGGAAACAATTGAATAAAAGCATATTCTTGAAGTCTGTATGATTTAAATTTCACTTTTTTCAATACAACTATTATTTTCTACTTCAGTGAATATATGTTTTAGAAAATTTAATTAGTATAATAAAGTTAAAGGACATATCAAAGTTGGAACTATTTATATCGGAACACTTCTGTAAATAAATATTAAAAGCTAGACCAAAGATATTGGAATGGGGAGCTGCGACAGTCTCTTGAATACTTGAATTATGTCCAAAGCAACCCAGCTTGTAAAATGAAGATTGAAAAGTTAATTATCCTCACAGTAATTTAATTGGTAAGACTTCTACAATATTAGTATTGCTACATTAGTTTTGGCTATCATTAACTTGAAAATTTGTTAGGATATTAGGGCCACTTCAGGAGCAGCTCGATCTCTACAACCTATATTGAAGCGCTTCTTCTTGAGATACCGGGTGAAACGTGTTCAGGTTTGCAACAACTATAAATATTTACTTTTGGTTCAGAGGTCATTCACCTAGTGACGTACAGTAGGTGGATTTCGTTTTGACTTTCTTTCCTGTAATTTACACATAAGACTTCGCCGATTAACTTGATATACACGATGGAGGTTCTAATTCGAGTCCTATTTATACTATTCCAAAACACACAGTTGTCTAGAAAAACAAATGTTGCCTTGAAATTGAAGATTGAATCGAAAACGAGTTACACAAGAAGTGCAAATTGGTTCGAAAAGAAGGATAACTTGAAGAAGACGAAGTTTGCCCATAATGTTATTTGGTATAATCGAACCTTGGGAAACTAAGAAGCTACATGTAATTTCTCTTACAAAATTTAACGAATGTAGACTACATACCACTATCGATTTCATGGAAAAGTTTGCACCTTGTTTGTCAAGCATTAAATAAGAAGAGTAGCTGATATATTCCCGGAGCCATAGAACTCAGCTCGGTTTGTAAGGAATCTACTTCATATTTGCTTGTGGTATTTACACAAAACAAATGGCCCATCAAATTTCCAATGCTGAATTCCCCGAATAATACTTTATATCTGTCTATACTATATGTTGAAAATTACTCAGGTACGTAAATTATATGCTGGATCCGGGTTTAGCTCAAAAATAATAAATTCTTGGCCACGGGACAAAACATTAATGCCCGAAAATATTTGCAAAAATAATACTAAGACTCAAACGTAGTGCATACCAAGGATGTTACCTACACAATTTATTTTGAGATACTTGACTATTTCTTAATTTTATTTAGCTTGTTAATTCTATTGCCCAACATTTTATTTTTTATTATCAAACTCACAGCCAAATGCTATCAACAATAATTCATTTTATATCTATGTTCCTATTATAGCTCAGAAATATTATTTTACAACTTGAAGGAACAAAATATTAATTTCCCGTGTGGGGGCTAAAATGTGCTACAATAAACAATTAATTATTATTTTGGCAAATAATTACGTGAGTCTTCCCCCTTACCACTCGGTGACTTATTTCGGCATATGAATGAGGAGATAGTTTCACATTCCTTTTTTCGGGATATGATAACTTAACTATTTATTGAATAGATGGATATTCAATAAATATTTTGCGATCAATTCAATAGAAAAACGTAGATGATGAACTGTTCCTAAACTTGAAATTTGCAGTAATAGTGATTTCATTAATCATATTCTGAGTTTGAAATAAAAATAACCGCTATAACTTAATGAATGGGGTATTATTCAGAATATGTTTGTTGTGAAACAGTATACCCCACATCTTGAGTGGAATTTGGAATATGTACTGCATGTTAAAACAACGTTTGTTGTTGCATTTCAATATATTTTTTTATGTGCCAGTTAAATTTAGAAAACCGAAATAGTTATATCAAATATAATGTACTTCTCAATAGAACCTAATTTCTAACCAATTTTTGAAGCAGGAATGGAAACAGTATAGCCTAGCTTGCCTAACTAATAACATATTATTCATAATCAAAAATATAATTCAACATAATAGTTTGTTTACGAAGCTCTTTTATACTGCATATACAAATACGTCATTGTTGAATATTTTTTCGGGATTTGTTTCACAATATGTGTGGGGAAATTTGGAATACCGTAAATAAAAACTATAAAAGTATATGTATTTTCGAGTAAAGATTTGGTTAATCAATTATCTAAAAATGAATTCGTTTGTGAAATTAATTTTCCTCGTATTTTTCCTCAATGGGGTATTCTCCGCTCCTACAGCTCCTCTACCACCTTCACAGGACCCATTTTATGCACCTCCAGACGGGTGGGAATCATATTCTCCTGGTGATATTATTAGGTCTAGAGTTGGACCACAATTGAGAAGTGTTTATGCTCCAATGAATGTTAAAAATCAGTGGCAACTTTTAGTAAGAACTACTGACCAGCTTGGAAATCCTTCCACCATGGTTACTACAATTATTGAGCCATATAATTCGGATCCCTCCAAAGTTGTAAGTTATTCAATTGCTCAAGATTCACCATGTATAGATTGTGCTAATAGTTATGCTATTACTTACGGGTCACCAGTTGCAGAAAACTGGGCAGCTGAAATTGAAACTCTTGTAATTGAAGCTATTCTTGATAATATTGGTTGTTTTGTTGTTGTTCCTGACTATGAAGGTTCAAATGCGGCTTTCATGGCACCTTTTGCTGAAGGTTATGCCACTTTAGATTCAATCAGAGCTACGTTACAATCCGGCAATTTTACGAATATCGCAAAAGATGCGAAGGTTGGGATTACTGGTTATAGTGGAGGTGCTGTTTCGGCTGCATGGTCTGCAAAATTGCAACCTAGGTACTCACCTGAACTTCTGAAGAATTTAGTAGGATCAGCTTTTGGTGGATTACCGCTGGATTATTACGCTACTATGCAGAATATTGACGGAACAATTCTCTCAGGTTTTATTCCAATTGCCATGGACGGTATTGCTAAAGCTTATCCAGTAATTTCACTGCTTTTGAAAGAACAATTTACCGCAGATCAATACCAGCAATTTCAGTTTCCATTAAGTAACTGCATGATTCCAAGTTTACTTCATTTTCCAATAACCAATTTTTTCAAGTGGCCCTTTAATTGGGCAAAAGATGGCGTGAATTTCTATAAAATTCCAATAATTAAGTCTATTTTGGATTATAACTCAATATTACTGTCAAATTATACAGATATTCCTGAAATTCCAATTTTCTTCTACGAAGGTCTTTTGGATGAAATAGTTCCGTACAATACAGCTAAGGCAGTATATGATGGCTGGTGTGCAGCAGGAATAAAGTCCTTGGAATTCAGTACTGATTTAGGTGCTGCTCATATAGTTGGAGCAGTGAACGGTTCACCAGCTGTCGTTAAATGGCTTGGAGATAGATTGAATGGAGTTGCTCCTGTAAATGGATGTACATCCACCAATAGATTGAACAATTTGTTCTACCCAGGTATTAACTATACGATTTTTGATGTAGTTGCAAATGCAATTGAAAGCTTATTTGGTAAAGAGATCGGACCAATAAACGGTATACACTGATGAAGCATTAATTAACTTTTTATATCAGACTGTAAATTCAAAATATATTTATTAAATATAAGTTACCTACAACCTTCTAGTATTAGAATAAATGCGACTGAAACTAGGATAAGATTTAATCAACTTTTTCAAAAATTAGATATAACTGTTTTTTAATAGGATGTTTAGCCGTTGCCGTTTAGAAGACAGTAAAATCCGAAAGGCTCCGATTCCAACTTAATAGCTCTCACACTGAACGGCGTGTTAGTAAATTAGATTAATATTGCTATGCTAAATTGATTTAAGTTTTGAATATAAAACATTGAAATTTTGCAAGTGTCATTTTGACTGATTCTTCAAGAATATTAATTGAATGAGTTATTATTAATATGTATGGGGGAACTATTCTCAAAGAATCATTTTGTATTTTAGAAATTGTTAACCAATGCTAGTATAATATATACCTGGATTGGAAGTTCCACCGGCCAGATACAAAATTCACTTGATGTATATAAAAATATGTCTACCTCTCAAAATAAATCAGAAACAAGGCGAATAACTATTGCACTAGCAACCCACATAGAACTAGTGTGAAATATTTAACATTTAGGACGCGACGCAAACAAATTAGTCTTTCCCTACAAATAATAAATATATTCAAACTTATTATTTAGAACAATTGTTTGAATTAACCACTTGAAGACATTATAGGCAATTAAACATAAAATTTTCTTTACACGCTTGAGGCACGGATCTTTACACGCTTGAGGCACGGATCTTTACACGCT